>APFE031484817.1:32430-94663 GCA_000404065.3 Pinus taeda | reverse complement strand
CATCTCAGAAAGGTCCCCCAAAGTGGCTGACAAAGACACTTGAAAGTGTTCATCCTGATGAAATTGGAAACAAGAACCAGAAATTCAAACGACAAAATGGAGGTGATGTAGATGACTCTAATTCACCTGTTGATATGGATGTTTCTTATGATTGTGAATTGAACTTGTCTACAGATTTTGAACCAACTTCCTTTAAAGAAGCTGCTTTTCATGATGAATGGAAAGAAGCAATGCAAAAGGAGTATGATGCCCTCATAAAGAACGACACTTGGAAGCTGGTTGATCCTCCATTTGGAACCAAACCAATTGGCTGCAAGTGGGTCTACAAGAACAAGTACAAAGCTGATGGTTCACTTGACAAACACAAAGCTAGGTTTGTGGCAAAAGGTTTTGCACAGAAGGAAGGGGTCGATTATGAGGAAACTTTTGCTCCCACAGCAAAATGGGCCACCATCCGGACACTCTTTGCACTGGCAGCTCAGAACGGTTGGAAAGTCCATCAAATGGATGTAAAAACTGCCTTCTTGAATGGAGATCTAAAAGGAAATGTTTTTATGTCCCAGCCTGAAGGATTTGCTGTGAAAGGACATGAACATAAAGTATGCAAACTTGTGAAGTCCTTGTATGGCCTCAAACAAGCACCACGAGCCTGTATGAAAAGCTAACTGAGCATCTTCTGAAACTCGACTTCAATCATTTTGATCTTGATGATGCAACTTTATTTGTCAGAAAGTTGGCAAAACAATTGTATATCTTGTGGTATATGTAGATGATCTTTTAATGACAGGGAACAATGAAAGTTATATTGCATCCATAAAGAAAGAATTAGGAAAAAGTTTTGAAATGACTGATTTGGGCTATGTTCATTACTATCTTGGCATTGGAGTAACCCAACATCCAAAATCCATATTTCTTTCTCAAAAGAAATACATTGGAGATTTGTTAAATAGATTTGGCATGACAGAGTGCAATCCTCTGTCTACTCCAATGGAACAAAACTTAAAGCTCACATCTTTTGAAGGAAAGGAATTTGAGGATGCAACAAACTATAGACAGCTTGTAGGAAGTCTCATCTACCTCACTACTACCAGACCAGACATTTCATTTGCTATTGGAATCCTCTCCAGGTTTATACAAAAGCCTTGTGAGGGACATTGGTCTGCTACAAAAAGAGTTCTAAGGTACTTGAAGGGAACTCAAGACATTGGAATCAAGTATACACAGGTGGACGACTTCAGCTTGATTGGATACTTTGATTCAGACTTCGATGGAGACAAAGAAACTGGAGTATCTACTTCAGGATATGCTATGAGTCTTGGATCAGGAGCTATCTCTTGGAGATCATGCAAACAATCAGTTCCAGCAGATTACAACAGAATCAGAATACGTGGCAGCAGTTGAAGCAACAAAAGAAATTATGTGGCTCAGGAAAATTCTTGAAGATTTGCAGGTAAAACAAGTACAATCAACTCCACTCATGATTGACAACACCTCTGTAATAAAGTTGGCAAAGAACGCAAAATTCCATGATCGTACAAAGCACATCAATACTAAATATCATCTGATCCAACATCATGTTGAGGCCAAAACAAATCCATCTCCGTCATTGTTCCACAAATGAGCAAATTGCAGACATCTTCACTAAAGCACTTGGAAGAGAAAAGCTTGAAAGATTCAGAACGATGCTTGGACTCACCAACATCCCTTCAGATTAAGGGGGGGAATTCTTGACACCTAATCCTCTGCGATTGGGTGAATTTGGAATGTGAAAATTCATCAAGAAGATGAACTGAGTAGTCACATTCTTGTATATAACAATAGCTACCTAATGAAATAAACGAATCAATTTTCTTCCAAAACTGGAGTTACTCCTGGCCTGACAAATCATGTTCAGTACAAACTCTTATCCATTGCCACATAAAGAAAAAACGTCACTCCCTCTAGAAGTTGGGCAAGAAGTATTTCAAATACTTGTTAAAATAGATGTTAGGAAAGGAAAACAAGGCCAAATGAAGCAAAAAATAGGCATATGATGATGAAATTCATAGATATTATCTAAAAGTAGAATCTAGAATCTAGCAGTAATGATGAAGTAGAATCTAGCAGTAATTATGTCCAAGTCTAACTTAATAGTATAGGAAAACCTTATGAACTCTAATGTCACTCATTTATACTATTTGTAGGGACAAGGCTCCAATATTTTATACAACTTCACTTCCTAAAGTAGAACAATATTTAAAAGATATTATTATCTCCGAAGTTATTGACAAGTCCCATACAAGAAATGTAGAGTTGACATGCTTAGATCCTTGTGGTAATGATCTAATTATTTACACTATTGTTACGAGTGGCACATGGACTTGTAGTATGGATGTTTTTTTTTCTTATTCAAATGATGTATGCATATGAAAGTGGGAAGCTTATGTTTCACCATCATTAATTTTCTAAAAGAAAATAACAATCACCTTTGAGTGGATCACATGAATACCACACAAACAAGTGCGCTTGAGTTATCAAGCAAGGATATTTCATGGGATCCAGTTCATATGTGATTCCCTTATTGGGAGATGGTTGTTTTATCAATATTGGAAAAAAGAAATCCATTAAAATGGATGGAATTATGGTACACAACAAAATTGAATTTGATTTTATCATAAAGGAAGGCATGCATGTTCGTATTTATTATGGAAAATTTTGTTGTATTCCTGAAGAAGAGTCATTGAAAAATCCATATCCTATGCAAGTTTTGAATTGGTTAGTAGATGTTAAGATTGCTGAAACTTTTTCTTGGGTAAGAATATTTAAAAATTTTATGGATGTGATTGGTAGAGGCCATCTTATTCCTGAAGGTGCGAATTTTCATCCATGTGAGGTGTTCTATGAAACAAAAGGATTATTGGTACCAACTAAAATCATTGATGGTTATTCCTTCAGTGGGATTGAACTAAGATTGTAGTTTGTCACTTCATAAAAATGCTCAAAACCTTTAGACATAGTCTAGGAAATGGTTTTTTGAATTACAATAAGAAATATCGAACTTTATATTATAGTAGTTTTATATACAAATTTATCTCTATTCTAAAGGTATCTAAAAGTACCTTGGCTTAGATTTATAAGGGTATCTCCTAATGGTTTAACTTTTTTCTAATAGTATCTGATGTTATCTTTATTCTTATTGTAGGTATTATCAATGTTTTTTTTACTATGAGCTCTATCAGAAGGTGGGTCACTAGTACTCGAAAGAGAGAATCTTTCCTTTGTCAATTTATTGCTATGAAAGATTATGACACAAATTTTGAACTCTTGCACAAAAATGTGATGATGAAGTTGTAAGTGCTAGATTAGTTTGTGGGAATGTTATTGTTTCCATTTACATCACTTGATGTATGCCTCATATCCATGAGCTCTATGTCTTGTATTGAGTCCTATGTATGCTTTTAGAATGTTGTCATGGTGTCAAATGGTTTCTAGAAAGTTGTCATGATGTCTCAAGTTCACTTCTAAAGTTGAGATACAAGATTGATTTCACCTGATGTATGTCCTGTAATTGTTGCAAATAATACTCAAAGGGGGGGTGAATCAATATTATTAAACTAACAATTTTTTATTTCTATAGTCAACTTCATATACACTACTTCAATTAAGGCAACATGCGTGTACACGCAATTGTGTTTAAAGCAACTAGCGCATATCTAGCAAACTTATGATTCAATTAATTTATCATATATTGATCTTTAATCAATGCGTCAGAACACTAACCAGGTGCAGTAAAAAGAAAATAGATCATCACACATAAAACACACATGAACACCAAGATATAAGGTGCAAACCCAATGTGGGCAAAAACCACCTGCTGCAATCGTCTCTATATTCTTTTAGTAATAAGAGAATTATGTTTAAAAATTTTTGTACTGGTGCAGTCTTATACCATTACGTAGGCTTCTACCCGTAGAATGCTACAACCTTCTATCTTTCTCCAACTTCTACTGGAAGGAAGATACAACCCCCTAGCTCTTGTACTAGCTAATATGTTTACTAGTATGTAGGTGTTGGCCTATAGAAGGCTACAACCTTCTCTTTTCTTCCAGGGACCACATTTCGTAAATTTTCAGATTGGATCTATCAACAACAGCATTCAGTCATCAAATATATCTGCATCAACCAATCTCCTTTTGAATCAACCACAAACGAATCAATCAATCATTGATCATTCAGAATTCTTCCACCAGAATGCATCAACCAGAACCCATGCAATAACCCAAAACACTGCAACAACAAATAGAATCAACTAAAACATATTTTATAAGGTATACACTACTTCCATGTGTCGAACCTACGTGTATACGTGCTTTCCTCAAGGCGAGCCAACGTATAGATCTGCAAATCAAATTTATGATGTATACACTATTTTGATATGCAGAACGAGCATGTATATGCTTCTTTTATGAAGTGAACCTGCATACAGATCTGTAAAAGATGATTTGAACATAACAACAGTTCGAGACATCAATCATACCTAGATCATCATATTTGTAGACTACAACATGCACCAGTTATTTAGATACATGAACAAACGAGATGAAGATAATTCACTTCAAGCCTTAAGATCCTGATACATCATTACATCTTATCCTTCATCAAGTGCTAAGGTTCTTCCTCAGTTTAGATCAAACACGACACCATAAGCCAATACCCTACATATTAGATCTCACACTATATTAGATATTCGATACTTGCACCTCATGGCCTAATGATCTTCTCCTCCTTTTATATTTTTAGGTCTTTCTCAATACCATGGAGAAAAACCACTTCGGACCAATACCTTGGACCAAATACTTGGGGTCAATACCTCAGACCCGATACCTTGGACCAATACCATGGATCAAAATACCATGGACCACAGAATTTGGACCAAACATTTAGCTTTCCAAGGTATACACGGTTTTCCTTTTGTGAAAATGCGTGTGTACGTATACGCAACTTGTATACAGTGAACCCGCATGTATACATGGCTTGGTCAATGGTGAACTTGCGTATACCTCTCTTTCTTCATTCTGTGTAGTCTGATCTATAGCTTTGTGTTGTTAACCTGTAGTACTATGATCTGTCATCTGAGTGAGTTGTTTTCTGAACTCATTCCTTGAAGCTACCCTGCATTTCATCATACTTGTAAATACTCCTGTCATGCATTATGTCACATCTCATATCTCTTCTATAGATTCATCTAGTTACCATATACAAGAGAGTTGTTCTGTTACAAGTGGGTTGCCATCAAGTACACACACACACACACACACACACACACACACATATATATATATATGTCATAATGCCAACAGTAATCATGAATTTTATGCCTTTTACTAAGATATATGCATGTTTTCATAATTGCAATTTGTTTCTATAAGGTTATCATAATGTCTCAAACACATTCCTAAAGTTGAGCTCCAAATGTGGTTGAAGAAGGAGACAAGGATCAAAATTTATGTTATCTTCTGAAGAATCTAGTTGTCCAGAGAGCGAAGATTGGGATATCTTTGTTGGATTCTCATATGATCCAAGAGATATTTTATATAAGATGACCATAATATCCTAGCAAATATTTTTGTAGGTGAAACTTTTGAGATATGTGTGCACTGAGTCAATTCCATTAGTTTTCCTATGGTATTTTCTCTTGGTTTTTTTATCAAACTGTTTGAGGAGGTTTGTCTCTCTTCTAAAACATGATTAAAGTGGAAGAATCTCCCTTGTTCAATGAATATAGTGGCACACTAAGTCAAGGAAAATTTTTTTATGATCCATACCACCTCTTTGGTATGGAAAGAGTTGTTGAGTGCTCTAATACTTTAATTGTATTTACTAGTTTAACAATTCTAGAAAACTACATGTAGGAGGATATTATGAGGAGTTTTGGTTTGGATCTTTTGTTCATTTGAGAGTTGATATGTTCAATGGACTAACATGAGAAATCTATATTTTTTAGTCGTTGTAGAATATCAATGCAGAACTCCAAAATATTTTCAGAGGTCAGATGGTAGTTGTTATTAAAA
The DNA here is from genome assembly GCA_000404065.3 of Pinus taeda. Lineage (NCBI taxonomy): Eukaryota > Viridiplantae > Streptophyta > Pinopsida > Pinales > Pinaceae > Pinus > Pinus taeda. The sequence goes on along the minus strand of APFE031484817.1, from coordinate 88,613 downwards.
CTTTTGTACAGGAATGGAGGACTTGATTGTATGAAATATTGTGAAACATTGTTCTAAATTTCAAACAAGTGTTTTAGTGGCAACTAAAGGATTTTCCATTGGAGTCATCATTTGTATTTGTAGTAGATGTTTTAGTCCATAATATCCTTGTGTCATGTCTAGTGGTTGTTCTACATGTGGATTGATAGAGTATGGTCTTATTGTGTTTGTATGGATGTTGTAGACATGATTATAGTTATGATGTTTTCATATGTTTGTATGGTTGATTATTTTGTAAGAGATTCCAATGAGGTGTATTCATTTTAGTATTGATAGTAAGGGTTTATATAATAAGAGAAGATTGAGTTTGTGAGTTGGAAGAGTTGATTTATGTTATGATGTTGCTAATTTATTATTGATACTCTTGTGTATGTTAATAAAATGTTTGTTGTTGAGTTGGTGTGAGAGCATATATAAGTTTGGAGAGGGCATTTATTGCAGTGATGTGGTTCTGTTGATTTCGTATTTGGTGTCTAGTTTGAAACATTCTGAAGCATGGCCCGAAGGAGTTTTAGGAGTTTCGGTCCTCTAGAAAGTGGTGGCTTGTCAAGTTGGGAGTAGAGGCTTCTTTCTAGTGGTGGAAAGAAAACTAGTGAAGGTGGTGGCCTTCAACATGTGGTGGCTTGTATAGTTTATAGGGCATTGATGGTTCCTAGCTATTGGTGGCCATCACACTATAGAAGAGGTTGTGGATCCTAGTTTATAGTAGCAAGCTAAAGACGTAAATGAATTTGATTGAAGAAGTAATAAAAGAAGAGCTGCAAAGTAGCAACAACAGGGTGCTTTTCATCCCTTTGAGGTTTCCACAATATGTATTTGTGTCCTTTATGTTTTCTTGATATGATGCTTATGTTTACTGCCTATAATGGTTTACATTCTCATATATAATGATGATATTTCTTGTAATCCTTGATTAATTAATTTGGAGAAAAAGTGTTAAAATTGTATATCTACTAGCACTACTGATTCACGCTCCCTGAGTCATGACACTATTAATTTTAGTTAACAATGGTATATTCTATGCTTGACACAATTACTTCAATGTCCTTGAGGAGCCCAATGACAATTTCCAATTTAGTTTTCCAAGAGCAATCACATTAAACATAAATCACATTAACAGTAACTACAGATAAAATATGAATAATAAAATGACAAGCCAAGATAAGAGGACACTGGATTTGGTGGATGCCAGGGAAAAACCCCAAGATGGGGAAAAACACTTAATTAATTATTCTTATTATTATATTGAATGTTCAAGGGAGAGAGAGAGAGAGTACGAAAATTCAAAATTGACTTGCCAAATAAAAGTTAAAAAAAAAAAAACTTGTTAAATATGCAGTAAACTGCAGTCGAATTCAACCCTAATCACAAATTCAAAGATGGTCAACATAATAGCAAAACCTCCCCTTTGAAGCTCAGTGAAAGTATGTCAAACTTGGCCTCCTTGATTGGTAAGACAACAGTCAAAATAGTCATCCAAATAGTGGTCAAACTCAATCAATTGAAATCAACTTATGTAGTGAAACAAGTGTGTGGTCAACGCAGGTCAAAGCTCCCAAAAAATTTTGATCTTTGTGCCAAATTGTACCACTTTCCAAACACAAAAATTCCCCACAAAAATCACAGTCACACAATGAGATAAATTTCTTGGTAAATTCTACTCAAACCTTGCAACAACTGGAAAATTTTGGCTTGTAATCTGCCTAGAAAATTTGTCCTCCTTGCTTCATGTGTGAGGGAAAAAGTATTCCCAATAGTTGTATGAATCAATGAGAGAAGGAGAGAGAAGAATGTGTGAGTGAGTGAGCTCCAAAATGAAGTTGGAGGGAACTTATATTTATACAAGTCGTTCAGGGTGAAGTGACATGTCCATTACGCTTCATGAGCCTACATGATGATGTGGCTAAGGTTGACAATTAGCACATGTGTGGGGTTGACCTCAAAAACATATTTTCATTGGTCCAAACTTGATGATATTTAGATTGATTTCCCCCCCCCTCAAAAATCAAAGTCAAATGAAATCATCATCTCCATCAAATGAGTTATCCAAAGTGGAATTTTTCCCTATTTCCAATTTTAATAGACCCTAGTTTCTAAAAAGTGGTCATATGCTCTGACACTGAGCTATAGGCTCATCCATTATGAATAGTAAACATAATCATCATATCAAGAAAACATAAATAACACAAATACATTTGATGGAAACCCTTAAGGGACAAAACTTACCCTGTTGATGTTTCCCTACTACTCTTCTTTTATTATTTCTTTAATCAAATTCATTTACATATTTAGTGGGCATTACGAGCTAGGAACCACAACCCCTTCTATAGTTTGTTTTCCACCACCATTTTGGAAGCCCCAACTCTCTATGAAATATATAGGCCACCAACTTCACTAGTTTTCTAACCACTATTGGAAGGAAGACTTTACTTCCTAAGCAGGTTATTTAGCCTAGACTCGAATGAATCCACTGCTCCCAATTTGACAAGCCACCACTTGTCGAAGGCCCCAATTTCCTATAACTCTCTAGGGACACATTTCAAAATGTTTCAAACTAGACCCTAAATACAACATCAACATAATCGCATCACTGCAGTACATATCCTCTCCAAGCTTATCTTTACTTTCACACCAACTCAGTAAAAAATGACTTATCAACATATTCCAAACTCTCAACAATACATCCATAGGATCATAACACCAATCAACTCTACCCTCTCATAAACACAATATTCTCTTATCGTATAAACCCTTACTATCAATAATCACAGGAACACACCTCATTGACATCTGTTACAGAAGACTCAGCCATACAAACATACGACAACATCATAACTATAGTCATTTCTATAGCATCCATACACACACAACAAGAAAATATTCTTTAAATAAACATGTAAAACAATCATTGAACATGAAATAATGAAATTATAGGAAAATATAGTGAGGAAGATTGTAGAAAGATAGAGAAGGTAGAATAGTAGTGAACAATGGGAGTTTAGTGACCAGGAAGAAGAAATTAATGCAGACCATCTGCATGAAGTGTATCCCAGTGATGCTTCTCAGGCCATACCTTGTGTCGAACCCACAACCCCATGTGCATCTTCAAGAAAAGAAGTAATATCATTGAATAATTTGTTGCAGATAATTTCAGTTAGTGAAGGGAGTATGGACAACAGTAAAGGTAGCTAAGGTAGTGGAAGTAGTCAAACAAAATGGGCAACAAGGCAACGTACCAAAAATATAATCAGAAAGTAGTATCGTGCAAACCACAATGATGAGTGTTGATCCTACATTGTGGATGTTTGTCTTTCATGTAATTGGGATAAAAGATTCCAAACAACATATCTTTCTTTATGAATTAGAATGGACTATCAAGCAGGTCTAGGATGAACCAACAAATTTCTTTCAGTTGGAGACCACCTTCAAATACCATGTATTTACATGGTACATGATATATAAGTCAACCATCCTAGCATGACAAGTTAGATAATTGGGACATATGAGACATGTGTTGCTCAAAATAATTCCAAAAACCAAATTCCGAATCCCAATGTATCATAGAGATTAAGGAGATTAAATATAATGTTAATGAATCAATATGGGACTTTGATTTGAGATTTAATGTCTTGTTGGGTTAGCTAAAATTTCAAATTCTAGATGAATGACATAACGAATGGTTTATTGCATGATTGTTGTCTCATATACACATCCCACTAACATAGCAGAAGATTGCATCGCAGTATGAGGCCTTAAAAATTTCCTGGAAGTTAGATGCATCTCCTGCAAGAAGCAAGAACAATGCAAGAATGGCTCAAGTTTATTCACAACTAACCACTTTAACATTTCAGTTGCAAGATATTTACAAAGATAAGGAAAAAAATGAAGAGTTTTGGTGTACTATATGCAAGAAATAACACTAACATAGGAATGAATATCCAATTATGACAAAATATATCCTTATAGGGGATGCAAATCCTTTTGCACAAGGTATGGGACTATGGTGTGAAGTTCTTAGAGTATGGGGGAATATATCAATAGTCTATCCAATGGTGTAGAAGTATACACGCTTAGTAAGAACTCTATTATACAAATATTGCATGTCAATAGGACAAGACATCCATACCTAAATTGCATTGGATTTGATAAGAGAGTGCACTAATGATGCATACATGGTATAAGAGGCTGAGGGATCTAAAGTAGGAGCACATAACTATAACCAACCCATAGCTTATAATTGAGGTAGAGGCCAAGGGATGTAGGGAAGAGGACAAGGCCTCCAAGGCAGAGGCAAGGGAGGATTTCAAAGAGGTAGGGGTCAAATTATTTGCTATAATTAGAAGTATCTAGGACACATTACATGACATTTCCCCAACCCATACATGACATGTACATATTGTAGATAATTAAATAATACTACATAATATTTCCCTTAGCTTATTTGAAATGGCACGAAAAGAAAGGATGAAATATGAAAATCATAGTCATTGAAGCATGCAAATATTGTCCAAATGTTGAAACAATTATGCGGGAAAGGACAAGGATTAGAGAAAATCCAATTGGACAAGAAAGCTAGCCACACCAATGGGTATGGAAAGTGAAAAATAGACTCCAATATTTCATGTAGTAAAATAAAAAGACAACTTAAAGGAATCCAAGAGGGAGTTAGTGACAAAAAAGGGGGTTTATCCATCTCTAACGTGGAGCAAGGACAAGTTGTCTCTCACATGCCACCGGTCTATGAAAAACATTCACCGAGAGAAAATAATAGAGAGGTACGACCCATTAAAAATTTCTTGAAGAGTTGTTCATAAGTAATAAAGGATGAATAAGCCCTAGAAACATTGGTTAGAATTATTGATAAATGCACATAGAAGTGGGAATTTCCTATTGTGCAGAAACCTCGTCACAAAGTTAAGTAGGTTATGAACAAGAAAAGGATGAATAAAGAATTTAGGTTTATAAAATAGATCAGATATTATGACATAGACAAAAATATTTTGGATCTAGGGTCAAATATAAATATTATTCTAGAAAAGACATGGGAAATGATGTGAGGAGAAAGTTGACTAGGTCACATATCCAACTTAGGTTGGAAAACCATTACATGATTTTCCCTATTAGTAGGTTGACAAGTGTAGAGGAAAATTTTGATGGAGTTACAAATATGTTGATTTTGAAGTCATAGAGATTGTGGATGATACCAACCCATACCCTACATTATTAGGAATTGATTGGGAGTTTGATCAAGTCATAGTCAACCTGAAGTAGAGGCAAATGACCTTTGAGTTAGGGGAATTAAATGATATTGTGAACCTGGAACCAACAAAAGGATATCGATATGTGAAACCTTTGAGGGAAGGATTCAACACAGAAGACCTTGAAAACATTTATAATATTATTTCAAACAAGGATGATTATGTCAATTTAATTGTTGATGCTATGTTAAGATGGAAAATTATTAATTCCTACACCTTAGATTCAGACGAAGCTCTTGATAATCAGCAGCAAATATTGCATCAAATATACACTAGAAGATACACTCATATTACCCGCGTAGTAGGTTGGATTGGATTACTGTTATGTGATCCCCAAAAGTTTGATGGAATGATAGATGTATGTTTCTTTATCAAATAATTCTAGTCAAAGGTACCTAAAAAAATAGATTGTCAGCCTAGATGTATCCTTGATAGAAACTCCTACATGATGTTAGGTTGTGAATAAAGACATAGTGGGAATTTGGAAGAAATGTAGACATCTTTTCTAGGGTAAGTTCGAACCAAATGTTGAGCCAAAATATATGGGACTTAGTTTACCAACCACTTATATAAAGGGTTGCATCACAACATGGAATAAGGGGAATATTCCAAAAGAATAAATCGTGCATTTGTTCATTAATACATTCGACACAATTATGAAGAAGTGGTATACATAAGGAGAAGTGCATAGAGGAACAACAGAGTCAGAAGACATGGCTCCAAATTTCAAGGTGACCTTTCATTTTGAATCAAGTGATCTCTCAGTGGATTTAGCTTTGCATATTATCAAGGAGAAGTTTTTTTCACCAAAAGGCCAGACCACATAGAAGTCAATAACCTTATCTACTATGCATAGACACTCTCACACAGCTAAATAATTATTGGAATGCTACAATGTTACAAAATAGTGTGAATAGGAGGATGATCCATGGAACATATATGTACCATAAAAACAAGAAGAGAGTGCAGTAGTTGGACTAGAGCTTGAATTTGGGTATTATGCTGAACCTAACTGAAAATGCTAAGTGAACATTAGAACTGAAGAATATCCTAAACTGGCACTTATAGGAGATTACTGGGGTGAGGAGATAATAGATAAGTTTCCCAATTTACTGAGTGAATACCAATATCTATTTCCTATTATATTTTTAAAGATGAGTGGAATTATTAGTGAATTAAGAGAAATCCATATATTGTTGAAACCATGGGTAAATCTAGTTAAGAAAATACCATATATGTTCAATCCATTATATAAGAAAAGGGTGATGAAAAAATTGGACAAAATGTTGGAAGATGGTAATATTGAACTAGTGGAAGAATCAGAAAGGATAAGCCCCATGATATTATAAGACAAGAAGAGAGGGGGAATCAAGATTTGTATGGACCTAAGGAATTTGAATGATGCTTGTGTGCATGACCCGTTCCCTACCCCATTTACAAATGAAGCACTCGAGAATGAATGAGGAAAAGTGGTATACTCATTTATAGATGGATTCTCAGGACATCATCAGATCAAAATGGTACCATAAGATATACATAAGACCAACTTTTCCATGAAGAGGGGGTCCTTTCAATATACTATCGTGCACTTTATTATGAAAAATGCAACAACAACATTTTCTAGAGTTGTGGTGGGAGCCTTAAAATATAATTTCTTAGAAGTATGCTTGGATGTTTGGATAGTATTTAGTCACTTAAGCAAGCATATTAACGTTATGTGTTAGATGCTTGAAAGATGTAGACAATTGACAATTTTATTGAAATTCAAGAAATGTAATTTCTACTCATAATTTGGTATATTGTTGGTCCATGTATTGTGCAAGGGGATATGCATGGATCACAAATCCCTTAGAGAATTTTTTGAAGAAGGAGACGAAGATTCAAAGGAACAAGGAATGTCAGAAAACTCTGGATACTTTGAAGTAAAAGTTGGCTACTATGCAGATTCTAGTTTTTCTCGATTGGGGGAAGGAGTTCCATGTTCATATAGATGCATCAACCATAACCATGGACATAGTTTTAGCTCTTCTAGGAGAAGGGAAAATATATCTCCCTATTTCATTCGCAAGTAGGAAGTTATCAAATACTAAAAAAATTTACACTACTATAGAATGAGAAGGCTTAGCGATGGTATATGCACTACAAAATTTCAGACACTAACTACTTGGGTCACACTTCAAAATGTGCACTGACCATTATATGTTGATATAGTCATTAAGTTAGCATTGGGGGGGAGGATAGGAAAATGGTTGTCTCTTTCTCAATAATATGACTTTGAGGTCATTTTCAAACCAGGAAATATTAATGCAAGACCAAGACACTTGTCATGCATACTAACAGGGGAGGATATAGGAAAGATTGATAATAATTTGTCCAATGCACACTTGTTTTCAAAAGAGATGGTTTATTATTATTTCACAGACAATTTCAAATTTAGTAGACCAAGGGTATCCAACAAACTATATAGTGGCGTAGAAGAAACAAATAGTAGTAAAGGAAGTAGATTATCAACTTATAGCAATGTGGATATACAGTTTATGTACACATTAAATCCTTTAGCATTGTGTGTTAGAACATTAAAGGCCCTTTATACTTTTAGAATTACATGAAGGAATAACAAGAGATCAATATCTAGGGAAGTCCACCATGTAGAAGATCATGTGAATAGGACTCTAGTGTCCCATGCTATATAAGCATGCGAAATAATTCTATAGAGTTTTGATGTTATGCTAAAGGGTTGGTAAACTATCCAAGAGTGATAAGATGCCACTATTTCCACAAGTAACACTACAAGCATTTGACAAGTGGGAAGTGGATCTCATTGGACCTATAAATCCACCATTAAGAAGATCAGGGGCTAGATATATAATGACTGTGATAGATTACCTTACCATATGGGTTGATGTAAGAACCGTCAAAAATTGCAACACAGAGAAGGACACGTGATTTCTATTTGAAAATGTGGTCACGATATTTGGATGTCCTAAAATACTAATGGGAGATAAAGATACTCACATTTTGAATAAGACAATTGTTTTCCTAATAGAATAATTTCTAATATACCATCATAAGAGTACCCCTAATCATCCTCAAGCATTCTGTAGTGTTGAATCTTTCAACAACATTTTTGAGAGTACTATGACACAAATTTGTAATGTAAACCATGATGATTGGGATGTAAGGATTCCAATAATTCTATGGGTGTATAAAACCACCTATAAGAAATTTATAGGACAAACATCATTCAAATCAGTATATGGACAAGAAGCAATGATACCTTTTGCAGTTCTTGGTACTGAGTCTAGACATTGTTGCAATGGAAAAATTGAATAATTGAGGCATAATAGAGATCATAATATCATAGTTATTTCATCTAGAGGAATATTGTTCAGTAGTAGGATTTCACTAGAATATGCAAAAAGTGTGTGAGAAAGCATAGCATGATAGGTGCATAAGACATAAAATGTTTAATCTAGTAGAATTCTTTTTTCTATATGACAGTAAGTTCTTGAAGCATTTGAACAAGTTTGAAATTAATTGGCTAGGCCCACATATAATTAAGTGTGTCATAGAGGCAAGATATATACAATTAGAAAATCTTAGTGAAGAACTTGTACAAAGATGTATTGATAGAAGTTGAATGAACTCTATAGGAGCAACTAAACTTCCATGTAGTAATATGTTTGTGCAATTTTTGACAAAAAAGATAAGAAGACAAAAGAGAAGATAAAAATAGAAGGTTTTATATATTTTCAAAGGAAGGGAACACACATAAAATATGGAACATCACAAACTTTCACAAATCTGCTGAAGTTCTAGACAATTGTCAAGCACTAATAGGATGGAAAAAAAGCAAGGGGAAAAATAAAAAACAATATAAAAATATCAATATCTTCCATGTAGGATGGAAAATAGGGTGTCATAATGGCTAAAAGGCCACTCCATCAATAAAAAGTTAGATACAATTTAATGAAAAAATCCTTGGAAATTGGTGAATTTGACTGGAGAGACCCTGACAAGACATTCACCCACCCAAGTCTACACTCGAATTTTCTACCCACTTGGAGAAGTAAATGTGAAGAGACATCATATTGCATCTAGCTAATTTAGAGTTATGACAAATAGAAAACCATGTAGCATGGTAGGGAGGCATAGTTTCTTTATACTTAGTCAAATGAACTCATTTTGTTTAAGGCATTTAAAGAGTGGAGAGAAAAATGTATACAAATATAAATTACAAAGCTAAAGAGAGCAAAAAAGAGACCAAGTTGACAACCATAATAGGAGAAGCCTCTACACATAGAAGGAAGGGTAAGATCAAGATATTAAGGGTGCCCCCGTCCCCTAAACAAACATTAGTAGAAAAACCAACACTAGCAACAGGATCAGCTAAGCCAATAATTAGTTTCTCAGAGCATACATGTTGCTCAGAAAATCTAGCGCACCACCACTTCATCTCAAGAAGGAGCCAAAATATATGATAGTGAGACCATTTATTCTAGAAGTAGTGATCATAAAGGGAATCATGATCGACATGGTGCAGAACTTAATTTATTCTAGCCATGATATCACATACACAAAAATTAATAGAGTTTACTTCAGACAAATACCTCCAGTTTGTCATGAACCCAGATGACTTGGTCGTTATAGTGGACCTACAGGAGTGCGTACATGGCCTAAACCAATTAGGTATCTTAAACTTGTTAGAAATTTTTCATTTTAGAAGAAGCACAGAAATAATTATATGTGTAAAATATCTATCGAGTTGTGCCCATGGAGAGTTCCTTCGGTTAAACTAGTTTGTGTCCACAGACACCCGTCTTATTGTTAAAATTATAGGACAACCTACAATGGAAGAAGACCTAGAACATTACTTCACAGATAAAAGAAGATAAATAGTTCTCACAGAGGATGTCAAGGAGAAGTATGGCACACATAGGGGTGATGGCGTGCAATTTATTTCACAACTACCACAAGGATTAGGTGCTAGCATGAGTACTACTGGAGGCATCACGGTGCAAATAAATTGTTCCATATCTTTGGTTAACCAATTTTTTATTCATTATTATGAAGTGCAAGAAAATAATATGGAGTTCCAGTATGCATTTCTCCTAATATTGATCATGTTGATTGCATGGAGGGAATTAGAGGAGACACAATTGTGGAGGTTATAGACAAACCTTTATTGGTGCCTTAGTATGCCTCCTCATGTCTTATTGTGAATAAAAATAGGTAGCGGGACAAGAACGTCACTTTCTATGTTTACAGAGGGTCGACTGAAAATAGAGTTGATTCCAAACATAGCACCTAAAATAGAATAATAATACAAGGGGATTGCATGCTTTAAAGTGACCCCAAAATTCATGTCTTTATAATCACAAATAGATCCAATAAAGAAATGGTTGTAGAGTTGTTATAGACTAATGTAGCATGCAGTCAGCAAAATAATCAACGATTGGAATGTAGAATGGAAGGTCCCAATGAGTAAGGTAGAGGACCCAAAAACCATATAGAGAAGCAAGGAATAATCAATCCATAATCCTATGTAGCACACTGAACAAGAGAATGGTGCGGGAGATATTCAGTAGGAAGATACTACTAGGTTGGGGAAAAGAGGAAGTAGGAACCAACTGCAAAAGAGGGAACCTCCTGAGAATTACCAATGCAAAAAGAAAAAGATAGGGTTCACTGAGGTCTTGTCATTTTTTTATGACAACTTAGAAAAAAAATACCAAATCAAAGAGAAAGCATAAGAGGTATTGGAGATAGTTTTGCAACAACAATAACAACAACACATACAACTAAGAACATAGTAACAATTGGATGAGTTGCCAATTTTTAGAGTCAATCATATTATATATGATGCAACAAGTAGGGACAAAACAAATAGAGTCATAAAGTTTAGCGAGGATAGTATAACCATTGATAGCTTAATCTCAACCATCATCCTTATCTAGGGAATTTTTCACACTTCAAATTTGACCTAAGCCAATCGAGTTTCCAACTACTGAGATATGACAGTGGGAAAAAAGGTTTAGTCATATAGATCTATTATTGTCAGACTTTTCCTTGGAAACATTTAGCCAATTACAATTATGTATTAGTTAGGAGATCTAGTTCCATGCAGCAATAATCGCAGTAGCTTTGGCATAGTTGTCGATAACACATGATGCATTACAGATAGAGAAAATGAAACTATTGGTAGAGAAGGAGAAAGGAAAACAGATGGAAGAGAAGTTGAGGAAAGAAGTAGAGGAGGTATAAAAATATAACCTCCTAAAGGCACCGATGGAGATATACACACCAACAAAAGAAAAAGTAACAAATATTGGTGAGACTATTTAGGGTTTCAGGGCAAAGCTTCTGGAGTTAGAATCACAGATAAATAAAACTACTCCACCTATAGTAAAAGAGAAAAAACAAAATGAACAAACAACCACATTGAATATCTAACAAATAAAAGAATTTGATGTACAATGCAACAAGTTGTATGAACAAGGATTGTTGACATGGACAAAGTTGATGGAGAGTGAAGAGCTCAAGGAAGTGGCATGAAAAATCCAAAATGTACAAACTCACAAGGCTTAAAATATCAAGGACAACTTGAGGACACTATAACTCACTAAGTGTAGGGATGCCCTGATGGAAAGATCGTATCTGAAAATACAAATAAATAACTTGACAATTGAGAAGCAATAGTTATCACAGAGGTTTGTGACCTTGCAAGAAGACTCGTTTAGAGTCACAAATGAGATTTAAACTGGGTATCAAATGGTTAAGAAAGCTTTTCAATACAATGCACAAAATTTGTATACCCCCATAATATTTGAGGTAACAAATCAAATTCCAGGGAAAGTAGAGCAAGGACAACGATCACTAAATTCAAGAATATATTGGAAATATTCATCGTGACAACGAAATAAATAGTTCCCTCTCTAGAATGATAGAAAGATTGAGTGGCTCAAGGACAATCCACATGTGATTGTGGGGGGTCCGTTTGAGCATAATTTTGAGTACAAGTTTTGGGATTGGTATAAAAGAGAACTTTGCAGGAATGTTAGCCAAGGATCTGCACATGATAATGTAGAGAATAAGGAAAGTCATTAAGCTTATTTTGGTTTTTCTCATTGTAAAATTTACTGTATATAGTAAAAACAAGATTTTGGGTCAACTTGTGCCTATGTGTAAGACATTGAATAGATAAATATGCAATGTAAAAGCTATGGTTTTTAATGGTTATGCGTATACTTAACCTTATGTATGTTTGTGTTGTAATGGATGGATCTATTAGGTTGGTGATCTGTCAGAGTTTGGATTGTAATGAAGAATTATAGTGATAATAAAAGGTATGTTTTGGCTTATTATCTATGTTTGCACACTATGTGATGAACTGTTTGCTTTCAATGTTGTAATTCTATTGATTATTTGTGAAGAATGAGTTTACTATGTAGAATAAGGGTATACATGAATTTATGAATAAGTAAATATTGAGTATAATAGTTATACTGTAGGATCCATGTCTCCTTCATCATTACAAAATTATCAAGGTTTCTACAATCCCTCATACATGCCTTGGGTGAGACTTCACCCACGTGCAAGTGTTGATAAAAGGGCCAATATCTCACGACTTTTGTTGGAAGTCTCATTTTGAAGTTGGGTTTTTCCTCTACACACACACAAGGTTAGTCATTTAAAATGATATTTACCATATATAACTATTATTTTTCAAAGTTTCCCTCATCAATTGTTAGTTTTCATCATTATATTTATGTATTATATGCATCATTGGTATTAGGAGCTCAGAGGGATCTATAATTTGGGTATTTTTCATAGAACTATTTTTGTTATTGACCAGATATTTTCATATTTGTATTGGTATATTTATCATATATTCCAAGGATAGAGAAAAGGCTTGTCCTTTTGTGAGAGAGGTACATAATAATTTGATAGTTTCTTATCTAAATATGGTGAATCAATTGGTATACTCATATTAAATGAGTCCATTAAGCTAGATGGATAAAATTACAAAAAAATGAAAGTTTAAGATGTAGACATTAATTGAAGACTACAATATTTGGTCAATAGCATATAGAGACTAAACCAAATTGGTTGCACTAGCAACCTTAGTTAAGGATTGGGAATTGATGTGGGTGCATTAGACTAATCTCAAGAGATGAAGAGCTTGGGCAAAGCTTAACAATGTGGTGGACTTACCATATGTTAATGCTAGAAAATGATTTTGTTGTTATGTTTCAATTTTTAAATATTTAATTTACGTATAGGATTGGAGTATTCCTAAAATATGTCGAAGAGTTTATAATTTAGGAGTTATTTCTCATAGTAATGATCAACTCACCTAGTTTCCTTTTTTACTTCCCTCATTTGGAAGAGAATGAGAATCAAACCATTTTCTGAAGTTTGTAATAAAATGGACCTCGAATAGTTTGAGGAGCACTCTTTTTTTGCCTCCGAGTATGTGTGTTTGAAGTGGATGAAAGAAATATTTGACACCAATATAATATCCACAAATCTGTGTCTTTTCCTCTTCTTTGTTTCCAATTGGACAGTGTCTACATGTATTTAATATTTAGTCTCTATTGTAACAATTTATGAACATGTTATATTCCTCTCAAAGTTTGATGGAACTTTAGTTATTTATGCGTATTTGTATTTTTTGTAACTTGTGGATTTTCTAAAGCTTTAATGATTTAAACCTGGAAGCCAAAATTGTGCCAACACTTCGGGCTATCAAAACCAATAGTACTATGGTTTATATCATGTTAGACGTCAAAGAGACAAGGGACTAAGGACTTTATCTATTACCCTTTTATTTTTCCAAACAAAAATCGAATGGGACCCTCAGTTGACCAATTTGTGTGTATCACCTTTAGAATCATGACAAAGGGACAAAAGGTGGTTAGCAGTTTACCGATTCGTTAATAAATGTGCTGAAGTGATCGCATGCATAATAGATACAACGTAGAAGGATAAAAATAGAGGCACTCTAAAATTATTCTAGAACGAAGGTGGTATGAAATAGTTTTACAATGCCTACAACTAGCCACACTAATAGAGGTGCTATGAAATAATTATACAGTGTGAGTCAATGAAACCAACCTATCAGGTTTCACTATCAGGAATGCAAGGAGACGAAGGTGTTACTGTGAGTATCTTCATCCCTCCGTCAGAGATCAAATCCTCTTATTGCATTACCTACTAGGTGTCCCACCCAGTCAGCTGCATTCCATTAGGAGAATGGATCATCTGACGGTAGTGGCTTCTCCTACTGTTTCCCTCATGTCATTTACCTGTTGACTCATGTTTATTTGTTAAAAATTGTATACAGTCACCTTTTTGTCTTAAAGATTGCAAAATTATTTTCTAGGGTTTCATTGTCATTTAGGACAAGGGTTTCATCAAAAAGGGTTTCAAAATGTCCAAGAATAGCCAACAGGCACATGAGGAGGTTCCAGCATCAATAAATTTTATAATCAAGTGTTCAAAGATGTATTTTTCCTCAAAACTCTGCTTTGAGGAAAAACATAGTATTTTAGGCTTCTATTGTATAAATTCATGTACTTTCAGTTCCTCATATGTAAATCACTTCAGTGCCAACCCTGGTCACCTTTCCAAGCCTCATTAGCTCCATCCTCTGCAAAGCAAACACAAATCAAGTCACTCAATTCAGCAAAAAGCTCAAAAAATAGAGTTGACAAGTAAAGTCACATTGCAAACATTATAAAAGTGGGTTTTATGAAGGAAAAATGAAAAGATCTTGAATATAAATCATCTTTACAATTCAAAAGCTCATTGGCACACAAAGAATAAAGATTGAGCAAAGTGAAGGTCATGTTGGAGAAAGAAAGCAAAATCGTAGCAAAGAGTTCTAGTTTTCGACGTATGGCGCATTGGGTGAGAGGCGCAACGCATACAAGTAGCGTGGTGTGTAGAGCCACTCTCCTCAGTGTTAATTTGCACTGGTGCAACGCATACAAGAGGCATGGCATGTTGGGATTGAGGCCCGACACATAGAGCTACCAAGCCCGATTTGCTTAAAAATCCCCTCAAATTGCCAAAATCAATAAAGTCTTCTACTTTGCAAGTAAGTTAAGCCCTCTTCCTTGCTAGTGAAGGGATTTTTCATACAATTTATGGGCTTTATGTAAAAGAAAAATCAAAACCTACTTCCTTGCCATTTCTCAAGAAACTATTACCTAGGGTTTGCATTGGTTATTTCCGTTGCCAAGTTCATTCTACCACACCCTCACTATTTCACTCCTCCATTTAGTTTCCTAGCTTATTCACCCATTCTCTAACTCCCATATCCCTAAAAATAATTCATCCCTATCCCCAAATCCCATTTTCCCAATTCTAGTTAAAAATTCCCAAACCGTAGTTGTTGTCCCAAGAGCTTCATATCACTATTCAGCTGAGTGTACCATCATTTAGAGGGTTGTCATCATCATGTCAAGTTCCAATGGGCCATTTTTTTTCATGCTTCAGTTGCACTTAGTTAAGGTTCATTACCCTCTCCTAGGGTTTTGAAGGTAATTTCTCTTTGATTGTCAAATCATCAACAAAACATGTATCTTGATTTTCATACACCTTCCCCTATCCTTAATGTACCTTATTAAACGCTTCCCATCACTGATATCCCTCAAAATCCTCATTTTTGCACAAACCCTATTTCTTGCTACAAACCCTATTTTCTAGGCTAGGCCTGTGTTTTACCCTTTTTGACCCTTTCCCCTTACTCAATCTTTGAAATTCAACTTTCCCCTAATTCCTAACATCCCTCCCTACTTCCCAAGATTTTCTCAAGAATTTAGAAGCCCCTTATCCCCTTCATTTCACTTCATTTCAACAAATCCCCTGTTCCACACATCGGGATGGGTTTTACTCCAATGATGTTTCTGAGCAATAAAAGATGAATTTGGGAAAACTGAGAGAGATTTTGTCTAAAATAGGCTAGGGCAGAAAAAATCCTTCACTTTTTACACAGGTGTCATGGTTTTAGAGAAATGTCAAAAATACAGTTGCCTCGAGAGACTTGATGCACCTCTGAAGTGTCCTTGGGAAATCAAGTGTTCTCCTAGCTTGGTTAGCGAAATGACTTGCTTGATGAGTCAAATTATAACTAGACACAAGGAACTTTCCAATGAGATATCACGAGTTCAATTTGGAGTTGAGGAAGACCTTCAAACGTTGATTACAACAGCACTCTGCCTTTAGGCAGCCTCATTTGGCACATTTTGACCAGTCTTGGGAGATTTGATTTTTGATAGGTAACATTAACTCCAAATTGAACAATTAAAATTGGGTTGGAAATTACACTCAATAAGCTTTTCAACGAGCTATTGTGCACCTAATTTGTACATTGGGAAGGCCCTCAGAAATGGTCTTCCATAAAGTTCTTCGCATAGATAGTTTAACACAGAAAAGTCTGCCCTATGCGCCGCGCCATGTGGCGCTCGCTTTTGCTAGGAGGATCCAAATCATAAAAACTTAGCGTTTTTGGATTTGTAATGGAAAAATATGCTTGCCTACCCATGGCCAAGAAATGTGGGCAGGTTTTGAGCCCTCAAAGAGGTCAAAAACACTCAAAAAATGACCTCACTGCCTTTAGGCAGCCTCATTTGGCACATTTTGACGAGTCTTGGGAGATTTGATTTTTGATAGGTAACATTAACACCAAATTGAACAATTAAAATTGGGGTGGAAATTAGGCTCAATAAGCTTTCCAAATAGATATTGTGCACCCAATTTGTACACTGGGAAGGCCCTGAGAACTGGTCTGCCATAAAGTTCTTCGCATAGATAGTTTAACACAGAAAAGTCTGCCCTATGCTCCGCGCCATGTGGCGCTCGCTTTTGCTAGGAGGCTCCAAATCATAAAAAATTAGCATTTTTGGATTTGGAATGCAAAACTATGCTAGCCTACTCATGGCCAAGAAATTTGGGCAGGTTTTGAGCCCTCAAAGAGGTCAAAAACACTCAATAAAAGACCTCACTGCCCCTATTTTGACACACAGGAAGCAATGTTTGGAGAACTGAATTTTGGAGGGGTAAATGGAGGCCAAATTGCAAAATTTCACTTGGATTACAAATTAGAAAGGTAGAATTTTCCAACAAAAACACTTGGAGAAAAATCAGAGATCCATAAGGCCTCCAAAAGTGGGTCCAAACAAGCGCTACGCATAGAGAATCAGGCATGACGCATAGAGGAAAATTTGCCAGTTTGACCAAGTATTGCTCTGTTTTTCGCCCCATCTTTGGTGAGTTTGAATTTTTCACTTTCTTATTGTCAAAATTTTGATGTAATTTCATGTACATTGATGGATCATGATCTAGATATGTCAAATTTTCACTTAGGAAGGTAGATTCATCAGTCAAAAAGTTGTTTGAAACTGAATGAATGAGTTCCCTTGTTTCTAGAGGCATGTTGTTTCATTGCCTAATTTCTAGTTCCTAGTTTAGAATCAGTTGGATCAGCTCCTAAACATGTGAGCTCAACCCCTAGAGGCAAGGATGAGCTATAGTTTGTCTATATTATGTGTTTTCTCAGTCATTAGCATGGTTGGACTCTTGAGAAAGTAAGGAGCTTCATTGTACACTCATATCAGTATTTTGGCTAAGGAATTGAGACCAGGGTTTGCAGTACTCTTTGGGATCCCTATGGCAT
The DNA here is from genome assembly GCA_000404065.3 of Pinus taeda. Taxonomy (NCBI): domain Eukaryota; kingdom Viridiplantae; phylum Streptophyta; class Pinopsida; order Pinales; family Pinaceae; genus Pinus; species Pinus taeda. The sequence goes on along the minus strand of APFE031484817.1, from coordinate 70,634 downwards.
TTTTTTTTGTACAGTGCTTTCTTATGTATTTGTGAATTTATTCATGTGTTATGTATGTAATTTTCTCTTTTACTTCTTCTCACCTAAATCAAACAAGAGTGTAAGTAGAATACATTGAAATTGTAGCTCTTTACTTGAAGTTTGCTTTAGTATTTGATGTTTTCCACTGTTTGGAAAGGATCCATGGCTTCTATTTCCCTCTTCGACTCCTCCTCTGTCTGATCCATCCATCTCACTTGATTTAGAGTGCCAAATACAGTTGCCTACCTTGCCCCATTGAGATCCCTACAAGACTGAACCTCATTCTCTTCACCCAAAATCTACCTTTCCTTAGAGCCCACAAAAACATCATTTATTCAATTATACTCTTTACACCTATAGCTAGGCTAAGATAATAATCAAATCAGTCATCTCAAGCCCCTACTGACCATAATCCCCTAAGATGGACTCAGAGAGAGCCCTCCCCTGACATGGTAGGGCTAGCTACTAGGCCAAGCGTGGTTTGATGTTGGCCCTGGATCCTACCTTTTCAGCCTAAGGTAAATCTAGGCTCTAATAGAAGGCAAAGGTACTCTTGATAATTTGTGTAAAGAGCATTACTATTGTACACATTAGGGATTACAACAATCTCAAGAAACTTTTGATACACATAGAATGATGTATGATGCTTCAAATACAAATTGAGTGTTATTATTAAAGAATAGGTTTTTCTCAATTAAAATGGAGGTAAAGGAAAACATAAGTTACTTTTTTTAATATACAAAAAATTGTCATAATCTTGGTGATATTGGTGAAAAGGTTTCAAGTAGTGATATAGTATCGATTACATTATATGGGATGTTGGATGATTATTGTATGTCCATCACTAGACTTGTAGCTAAGGAAAAGGCTCCTACTTTTGATGAATTGGTAGGTATTGTTGTACAAGACAAAGAAAGAAGGAAGAATATCAATAAGAGATATTGGCATTCAGATATAACATTTGAAGCCAAAGGGAAGTAGTCATACAAAGGAAATCAACCATAAAAGAACAAAGGAGGCAAGTCACAATCAAAACCACATTAAGGAACAACACTACCAAGGAAAAATACCTGTATGAAGAGGAAGGATGGATGCTTCTACCTTGGTAAGCTTGGAATTTTTGCTAAATATTTCAAAAAAATTAAATTTGACCAATCCAAACATAGAAGGCATTCAAAAAAGGCATTCAATGATTTTCTTGATATATAAGCCACAATTAGTGACAGTATCAAAAATCTCAAATTATTCATTTCATATGCCACTTTATTAGTAAATATTAATGATGTTAATGCATGGGTTTTTTATTCTAGTGATTCAATTCATATTACATGCAATAAGGAATGGTTTGATACATATCATGAAATCAATAATGTTACTCACATCTATATAGTTAATTCTATATCTCATGAAGTCAAAGGTTATGACGATGTAGGTGTAACTTCACCTAGTGACCATTGGAGGAAAATATAAAATGTGATCTATGTTCCTGGAATTGTGAAAAAAGTAATCTCAATGTCCACTATTGTATATAAAAATATTAAAGTTCAATGCATTAATGCACTTTACATTGTAAATGATATATAGGATAACTATGACATCATAACAATAGAAGTATGAGTTGGAGGATTGTACAAGTTTGGTGTTAATAGAAAATATCATCAAGAAATGTCCTGTACAACCATGTCAGCAAAGGAGCCACAGTATCGAAAGTATGGTCATCTCAATCAAAATGACCTTGAGTTACTTCAAAGGAAATGAATGTTGGAGAGTGTTCCAAATTTTTAGAATGAATATGTTGAATGTCAAGGATGTGCATTAGGAAACAAATCATGAGGAAGAGTTTCGTACAAGAACAAAAGAGATAGAAAGTGAGATTCTTAATATAATACATCTAGATGTATGTAGTCGAATGGAAGCTAAGTGATTGGGTGGAGCTTCATATTTCCTTAGTTTTGTTAATGATAACACTATATACACATCGGCGACTCTACTTTATTAGAAGAAAAAGTGGCGTATTTGAATATTTTAAGTAACTTAAAACTATGGTTAAAAAGAAAGAAGGTAAATACATGAAGATCCTCGAGTCAAATTAAGGGGGATAATATACATCAGAATCATTCATTAGCTATTGCAAAAACCATGGGATTTAGCAATAGTCTATAGTGCCACATACTCCTCAACATAATAATGGAGTATAAAGGGAAAATGAATCTTTGGTCAAATATGCTCGAAGCATGATAAAAGATCAAAAAAAGATAATGATTTTTAGGTTGATCTAATTAGCACTATTGTATATTTGAAAATTAGAATCCCTTTACAAACTCTATATCATACAACTTATTATCAAGGATTTTGTATCTATAAACTTGTACAGATTCATTTGAGAATATTTGGAAGCACAACATTTTATCATATTCCTAAAGAAGAGAAGAAAAAACTTGATCCCAACGATATAAAATATATATTAATTAGTTATTAATCTGATCATAAATTGTATGATCCAATGACTCACAAAGCATTTGTAAATAGAGATGTCATATTTCGCGAATGTACAAACAAGATTTGAAAAGAGGGACAACATAGTTCATGGAAATTACCTAAATATAGTGAAGCAAAATAAGATGAAGATCTACATGTTGATATTGAAGAACAATGTAGAAATGAAGCTACTAGAAATCCAAGAGGAAGCGCACCAAGTCCATAACGAAATGAGCCATTACGAAGATAAACAAGAAAAATTCGAACACCAATCATGTATAGAGATTATTCATTGATGATTGAATTCATGAGTATAGTAAATCCTTCAAATTAAAAGCAAATCAAAGACCATAAATAATGGATGGATGTCATCAAAGGGAGACGATTCTACTATCAGAAATTAAATATGGGAATTGACAAAATTGCCTAAGGATAAAGACCCCATAGCCCAAAATGGTTATTCAAAATTAAATTTATTGTTAATGGAACTATTCATCAATATAAAGTTATATTGGTATGAAATGGCTATTCACCAAAAGAATGGATAGATTATGATGACTCTTATGCACTTGTAGTTAAAATGAATGCCATTAAAATGATGATTGTATTAGCTACTAAGCATAATTGGAAGTTGAATTAATTAGATGTTAAGTTAGTGTTTATAAATGGACAACTAAAGGAAGAAATCGACATTTCTAAATGGAAAATTAAAGGAAGAAATATATGATCCTCTTTAGATAAAGATTTTGTAAAGTAGGGACAATAACATTTTGATTGTCAAACAAAAAAGACATATATGGACTCAAACATGCATCAAGGACTTACTATGAGAATATTGATATATTTTTATTTCAACAAGGATTTACTAAAAGTAAAGGAGATCCAAATTTGTAAATCAGGAAGGATGAAAAACGACATATTGTCTTGATTTATGTATATATTTATGATCTTATCATAATAGGAAATTCTACCAATTTAATTGAAAAGATCAAAACTTGTTTATGAAATGAATTTGAAATGAAGAATCTTGGAAATTTTTATTACTGTTTAGGTCATGAAGATTTGATATGCACAAGAATTAATTAGAAAATTCGATATGAATGGATGTAAAGTAGTTTCTACACTATTGAAATAAAATTAAACTCACCAATTATTTTGAACCAAAAAAGTAAAGAGCACACTATATTGACAATTGGTAGGAAATCTAATTTACTTAACCATTAGGCCAAATATTGAATATTCAATTAACATATTTAGTAGAATCACACGTAAGACATATTTAGTTAATTCATGGCTAAGGCACATGAAAGTCAATGTAGAGAGACCTTCAATATTTAAAGGGGGATGAAAATGACAATATTGATTCTACTAATGATTCAAATGTTGAGTTGAAAGGTTATTCATAGTTTCATTGGGTAAGATATCTAGATGACATGAAATCCAACTTTGGTTATGCATTTTGTTTATGCCATGCAACCTATAAAACAAATTTGCTAAGAAGAATTGTTGAAACATGAGAGGAGAAAAGAAAGGACAAATAATCATCAAATGTTAAAATCAAAACTCCATAAAACTTGCTAACAACAAAATCTATCATACTAGATCAAAGCATATTGAAACAAAACATCATTTTGTGGAAGTCAAAGAATATTGATTCGATTTGATTTATTCTAATACAAATGATAACAAATAATACATATTTACTAATCCTTTAGTAAATTATAACTTTACATTGTGTAGAGAAGTTAGGTATGGTAAATAATTCATTTTTCCAGTAAAGAGGGTGTTGGAGATAATTAGAGAAATGAACCTTCTAGATTATTCTAGTTTCAATGTCATGTTCTAGAATGTGTTATTTTCCAATGTAAGAGTGAGTTGTAGCTTCTTAAGTTTCATTAAGTTGTTATAACTATTAACGCCTTAGTCCCATTGTTATAAAATTAGACTCTATCAACATTGAAATTAAGTTTAGGAGAAATGTCGTCCTCAAAAATGACACAATGAATTGGAAAGAGTGTAGAGAGCACTTGTAAATGGTTAGTGACATTGTTGAGCAAATTCCTGAAGGTTAGCCATATCATCATGATGTACCTGAGAAGAAAGAAGTTTACTAATTGAAGGAGTCCATTGTTCCAAAAATCTGTTTTTCACTTTGCATCTCTTTATTAAAATGTAATGCATTCGGTTTCAATTTGGTATTCAGTTGGGCTGAGCTGGATTGAGAAAAAAATATTCTAGATGATTAAGTCAAAGAAAGACCATATGCAAAAAAATTTAACACAAAAAATTCAATGGTCCTCTATATTTCATTTCAATATAATGAATCCATTCTAGCTATGCACTCAGCGCACGTATGTTAGGTTATCCACAATGTTATCTCAAAAATATGATTAATAAAAGGAAGGTATCCCACGTGACATATTTTGATTTAACGCTTCAAATATTGAATCCGTTTCATGGAGAATTTTTGGTTCATACAGGAGAATCGCACTACAACACAAAGGGGGGTTTTAAGACAATATTTAAGACAATTTTTGGGTAAATTGCCTTAACTTGAGACAAAAGAAAACTTGTGTATTAGCTTAAATATTGTCTTTAAACGAGTGTCTCAAATTAAATTGTCTTAAAATATTGTCTTTATAAACACAATATATAACACAAGCATTTTTGTCTTTCCTCAGACAATTTCATTTTTGTCTCTCTAGAGCCAATAAAAAATTATATTCAAAGATAATACATCACTTTTGCCTCATTAGAGACAATATAAAATAATGAATTTAGAACATATCTCATCATTGAAATAAACCAATATTAAAAGTATTTAATTAAAAATAAACTACAATATCATTAATTAATTCATATTAGGACACGGTGGAATTGAACCACCAACCTCCTGCTTATAAAGCAAGCACTCTTCCATTGAGCTAGTATCCTTTAAATAATTATGTGAGAGTTATGCTAGTCCTTGAAATTTCATATATAGGCACTGATTTTAAAACTAGCAATTGCACCAAGAGTGAAATATATGGAAAAGTGAAGCAATGGAGATGTCTATTTTGCAAAACCATTGGAAGACCATGTATTAACATTGTCAATAGATTTACTTTCCTTCAAATTTATTAGTACATACATAACCACTATCAGTAACTAACTATTAACAGTAACCAACTATTGGTTTCATCTTAGTATTCCTTTTTTTCTATTTTTCACCTCTCGTTGCAAGTCATAGTGATATATAATATATGAATGTATGATAATCTGTAGCGTTGTCCCGCATATCGTTCTTGACCATATTCCCTACAGTGTAAATTTCGTTTGTTATTAGCAATATTGAATTAATGCAGTAAGCCTTCACTAGGTTGAACATTTCCTCCAAAGTTGGGACACAAATGAAAGAAAAATGTCCTCACCAAAACACTTAAATTGAATACCCAGCTAAGCAACACGCCTAACAGTATTTCAATGACATAGTAACAAGCAATGTTTATCTAAACAACGAAATCTTGCCATCCTAATCCAACGCTATTCCTGAAAATCATGTCAAACCAGAAATACACATTTAGCTATAAAAATAAAGATGAAGATAACCCTAAGAAAAGTTTGATGACATTGAAGGATCATTAACCATAACGTGGTGGGTTAATGGACCATTAACTCATAGGTGGTGATTATTAGTGGATTTATATTGACTTAATACTCATTAAGTTACTCATTCAAATTTCATGAAGTGGTTGAGAATCAAAATGACTAGGTGGTGATTATTAGTGGATTTATATTGACTTAAATACTCATTAAGTTACTCATTCAAATTGCATGAAGAGATTGAGAATGAAAATGATTTAAAAGATAGATACTCATACAAATTTCATGAATATATTGAGAATGAAAATGAGTTAAAAAGATAGATATTGTGCGAGGTGATATTCAAGCTCAAACCTCACCCAATATTGATTACAAATAGTAAAATCTTAAACATTGTTAACATCTCATGTAAGCTGGAAAACATGCCCTAATTATTTTTACATGGAAAAATATTTATCGAATGTTACATTGAAATATGTATATAATGTACACTATTTAAAAAAAAAATGATAAATTTGGTCGTTGATAATAATAACAACTAAATGATCCATGTCTCGATCATATATTTTCATTAATAACCTATATATTAAATTTAAGTTAAAGAGATCAGTGAAATGTTTTCTTTTTGGTTTTTTTTGGGCTTAAGATCATAGGACATTAAAAAGACAAAGTGACACATTCTCTATTTAAATTTTATAACTATATTAAGTTGGAAACATGCAAACATAAGAGAAATGTTGAGGAATTAACCAGATGAAAACTGATTCGGATAATTTAGTAATATCATCTGTCCAAATCTCTCCGAGTAGCATAAAATTTGTAATATGTATGCGTGTTTCCTATAGCGATATGCTAATCTAGATGTGAATATATAGTATATACATGTTAATTGTCTCAATGTGGAAGTCATTTCTTTCACAGTGAAAGGTACTTACATATTGCTTTCACATATTTAAATATATTACATGAGGGAAAGAGGTTTGTTCACTGAGTGCTATGTATGCACAATGACACTTATAAAGTGTTGTTATTGATGTTGGCATATCAAAATTGGGTGAATAGAATTGTAAGGATATAATTGGACTTCAACCCTCTGTTAGACTGTGACCTTGGCACCATAATAAAATAACCATAGCAATTAGATTTTGAACCAAATCTAAATAGAGGACAAGAAGTGTGATCTCATCTTGTTCATGAACTCCATGTCCAAATTGTAATGTCCAATTTAGGGGAAGGAGTTCCACGTCCATATAGATGCATCAACCATAACCTTGGACATAGTTTTAGCCCATCTAGGAGAAGGCAAAATATATCACCTTATTTCATTTGCATGTAGGAAGTTATCAAATACTGAAAAAGCTACACTACTATAGAATGAGAAGTTTTAGCGATGGTATATGCACTACAAAAGTTCAGACACTACCTACTTGGGTCACACTTTAAAATGCGCACTGACCATTATATGTTGAGATAGTGGTTAAGTTAGCATGGGCGGGAGGATATGAAAATGGTTGTCTCTTTCTCAATAAAATGACTTTGAGGTCATTTTCAAACCATGAAATCTTAATTCAAGACCAAGACACTTGTCACACATACCAATAGGGGAGGATATAGGAAAGATTGATAATAATTTGTTGAATGCACACTTGTTTTCAAAAGAGATTGTTGATTATTATTTCACGGGAAATTTCAAAATTATTAGACGAGAGGTATCCCCAACAAACTATATAGTGGTGTAGAAGAAATAAATAGTAGTAAAGGAAGTAGATTATCAACTTATAGAAATGTTCATATACAGTTTATGTACACATAAGATCCTTCAATATTGTGTGTTGGAACATTAAAGGCCCTTTATACTTTCAGAATTACATGAAGGAATAACAAGAGATCACTATCTAGGGAAGTCCACCATGCAGAAGATCATGTGAATAGGACTCTAGTGTCCCATGCTATATAAGCATGCCAAATAATTCTATAGAGTTTTGATGTTATGCTAGAGGGTTGGAAAACTATCCAAGAGGGATAAGATGCCACTATTTCGACAAGTAACACTACAATCATTTGACAAGTGGGAAGTGGATTTCATTGGACCTATAAATCCACCATTAAGAAGATCAGGGGCTAGATATATAATAACTGTGACAGATTACCTTACGATATGGGTTGATGTAGGAACCATCAGAAATTGTAACACAGAGAAAGACACGTGATTTCTATTTGAAAATGTGGTCACGATATTTGGATGTCCTCAAATACTAATGAGAGATAAAGATACTCACATTTTGAATAAGACAATTGTTTTCCTAATAGAATAATTTCAAATATACCATCATAAGAGTACCCCAAATCATCTTCAAGCACTTGGTAGTGTCGAATCGTTCAACAAGATTTTGGAGAGTACTATGACACACATTCGTAATGTAAACCATGATGATTGGGATGTAAGGATTCCAATAGTTCTATGGGTGTATAAAACCACCTATAAGAAATTTATAGGACAAACACCATTCAAATTAGCATATGGACAAGAAGCAATGATACCTTTTGCAGTTCTTGGTACTGAGTCTACACATTGTTGCAATGGAAAAATTGAATAATTTATGCATAATATAGATCATAATATCATACTTATTTCATCTAGAGAAAGATTGTTCAGTAGTAGGATTTCACCAGAATATGCAAAAAGTGTGTGAGAAAGCATAGGATGATAGGTGCATAATACATAAAATGTTTCATCTAGTAGAATTGGTTTTTCTATATGACAGTAAGTTCTTGAACCATCTGAGAAATTTTGAAATTAATTGGCTAGGCCCACATATAATTAAGTGTGTCATAGAGGCAAGATATATACAATTAGATAACCTTAGTGAAGAACTTGTACAAATTTGTATGGATGGAAGTTGAATGAACTCTATAGGAGCAACTAAAATTCCACGTAGTAAGATGTTTGTGCAATTTTTGAAAAAAAGGATAAGAAGAAAAAAGAGAAGAGAAAAATAGAAGGTTTTATATATTTTGAAAGGAAGGGACCACACATAAAATATAGAACATCACAAACCTACACAAATCTGCTGATGTTCTAGACAATTGTTAAGCACTAGTAGGATGGAAAAAGAAGGAAGGGGAAAAATGAAAAAGAATCTAAAAACATCAATATCATCCATGTATGATGGAAAATAGGGTGTCATAATGGCTGAAAGGCCACTCCATCAATAAAAAGTTAGATACAATTTAATGAAAAAATCCTTGGAAATTGGTGAATTTGACAGGAGATACCACTGACAAGACATTCACCCACCCAAGTCTACACTCGAATTTTCTATCCACTTGGAGAAGTAAATGTGAAGAGAGATCATATTGCATCTAGCTGATTTAGAGTTATGACAAATAGAAAACCATGTAGCATGGTATGGAGGCATAATTTCTTTATACTTAGTCAAATGAACTCATTTTGTTTAAGGCATTTAGAGAGTGGAGAGAAAAATGTATACAAATATAACTTACAAAGCTAAAGAGAACAGAAAAGAGACTAAGTTGACAACCATAATAGGAGAAGCCTCTACACATAGAAGGAAGGGTAAGACCAAGATATTAAGGGTGCCCCTGTCTCCTAAACAAACAATAGTAGAAAAACCAACACTAGCAATAGGATCAACTAAGCCAATAATTAGTTTCTCAAACCATACATGTTGCTCAGAAAATCTATTGCACCACCACTTCATCTCAAGAAGGGGCCAAAATATATGATAGTGATACCATTTATTCTAGAAGTAGTGATCATAAAGGGAATCATGATCGACATGGTGCAGAACTTAATTTATCTTACCATGATATCACATACACAAAAATTAATAGAGTTTAGATCGGACAAATACCTCCAGTTTGTCATGAACCTAGATGACTTGGTCATTATAGTGGACCTACAAGAGTGGGTACATGGCCTAAAGCAATTAGGTATCTTAAACTTGTTAGAAATATTTCATTTCAGAAGAAGCACAGAAATCAATATATGTGTAAAATATCTATCGATTTGTGCCAATGGAGAGTTCCTTCAGTTAAACCAGTTAGAGTCCACAGACACCAGTCTTATTGTTAAAATTATAGGACTACCTACAATGAAAGAAGACCTAGAACCTTACTTCAGACATAAAAGAAGATAAATAGTTCTCATAGAGCAAGTCAAGGATAAGTATGGCACACGTAGGGGTGATGGCGTGCAATTTATTTCAAAAGTACCACAAGGATTAGGTGCTAGCATGAGTACTAGTGGAGGCATCACGGTGTAAATGAATTGTTCCATATCTTTGGTTAACCAATTTTTTAGTCATTATCGTGAAGTACAAGAAAAGAATGTGGAGTTCTAGTATGCATTTCTCATAATATTGATCATGTTGATTGCATGGAGGGAATTAGAAGAGACATAATTATGGAAGTTATAGACAAACCTTTATTGGTGCCTTATTATGCCTCCTCATGTCTTATTGTGAATAAAAATAGGTAATGGGACATGAACGTCACTTTCTATGTTTACAGAGGGGTTGACTAAAAATAGAGTTGATACCAGACATAGCACCTCAAATAGAAGAATAATACAAGGGATTGCATTCTTTAAAGTGACCCCACAATTCATGTATATATAATCACAAATAGATCGAATAAAGAAATGGTTGTAGAGTTGTTATAGACTAATGCAACATGAAGTCAGCAAAATAATCAATGATTGGAATGAAGAATGGATGGTCCCAATGAGTAAGGCAGAGGATCCAAAAACCATATAGAGAAGCAAAGAATAATCAATCCATAATACTTTGTAGCACAATGAGCAAGAGAATGGTGTGGGAGATATTCAGCGGGAAGATACTACTAGATCACAGAAAAGAGGAAGTAAGCAACAACCACAAAAGAGGGAACCTCCCGAGAATTACCAATGCAAAAAGAAACAAAGATTGGGGTCACTCAAGTCTTATCATTTTTTTATGACAACTTAGAAAAAAAATACCAACTCAAAGAGAAAGCATAAGAAGTATTGGAGATAGTTTTGTAACAACAACAACAACAACACATACAACTAATAACATAGTAACAATTGGATCAGTTGCCAATTGTTAGAGTCAATCATATTATACGTGATGCAACAAGTAGGGAAAAAACACATAGAGTCATATAGTGTAGTGAGGATAGTATAACCATTGATAGCTTAATCTCAACCATCATCCTTATCTAGGGAATTTTTCACACTTCAAATTTGACCTAAGCCAATGGAGTTTCCAACTACTGAGATATTACAGTGGGAAAAAAGGTTTAGTTATATAGAGCTATTAGCATCACACTTTCCCTTGGAAACTTTTAACCAATTACAATTATGTATTAGTTAAGAGATCTAGTTCCATGCAGCAACAATCGCAGTAGATTTGGTGCAATTGTCGATAACACATGATGCATTATAGATAGAGAAAATGAAATTATTGGTAGAGAAGGAGAAAGGAAAGCAAATGGAAGAAAAGTTGAGGAAAGAAGTAGAGGAGGTACAAAAATATATCCTCCTAAACGCACCGATGGAGATATACACACCAACAAAAGAAAAAGTAACAAATACTGGTGAGACTATTTAGGGTCTCAGGGAAAAACTTCCGGAGTTAGAATCATAGATAAATACAACTACTCCACCTATAAAGAAAGAGAAAAAACAAAATGAACAAAAAACCACATTGAATATCTAACAAATAAAAGAATTGCATGTAGAATTTAACAAGTTGTATGAGCAAGGATTGTTGATATGGACAAAGTTGATGGAGAGTGAAGAGCTCAAGGAAGTGGCACGAAAAATCCAAACTGTACAAACTCACAAGGCTTAAAATATCAAGGACAACGTGAGGACACTACGACTCACTAAGTGTAGGGATGCCTTGATGGAAAGATCATATCTGGAAAAACAAATAAATAACATGATAATTGAGAAGAAATAGTTATCACAGAGGTTTGACATCTTGCAAGAAGACTCTTTTAGAGTCAAAATTAGATTTAAACTGGGTAGAAAATGGTCAAGAAAGTTTTTCAATACAATGCACAAAATTTGTATACCCCCATAATAGTTGAGGTAAAAAATCAAATTCCAGGGAAGGTAGAGCAAGGACAATGATCACTACATTTAAGAATATATTGGAAACATTCATTGTGACAACAAATGAAATAGTTCCCTCTATAGAATGACAGAAAGATTGAGTGGCTCAAGGATAATCCACATGTGATTGTTGGGGGTCTGTTGGAGGATAATTTTGAGTACATGTTTTGGGAATGCTATAAAGTAGAACTTTGCAGGACGGTTAGCCAAGGGTTTGCACATGAGAATGTAGGGAATAAGGAAAGTCATTAAGCTTATTTTGGTTTTTCTCATGGTAAACTTTACTGTATATAGTAAAAACAAGATTTTGGGTCAACTTGTGCCTATGTGTAAAACATTGAATAGATAAATATGCAATGTAAAAGCTATGGTTTTTAATGGTTATGCGTATACTTAACCTTATGCATGTTTGTGTTGCAATGGATGGATCTATTAGGTTGGTGATCTGTCATAGTTTGGATTGTAATGAAGAATTTATAGTGATAATAAAAGGATATGTTTTGGCATATTATCTATGTTTGCACACTATGTGATGAACTGTTTGCTTTCAATGTTGTAATTCTATTGACTATTTGTGAAGAATGAGCTTACTATGTAGAATAAGGGTATACATCAATTTATGAATAAGTAAATATTGAGTATAATAGTTATAGTGTAGGATCCATGTCTCCTTCATCATTACAAAATTATCAAGGTTCCTACAATCCCTCATACATGCCTTGGGTGAGACTTCACCCACGTGCAAGTGTTGCTAAAAGGGCCAATATCTCACAGCTTTTGTTGGAAGTCTCATTTTGAAGTTGGGTTTTTCCTCTACACACACAATGTTAGTCTTTTGAAATGAGCTTTACCATATATAACTATTAGTTTTCAAAGTTTCCCTCATCAATTGTTAGTTGTGAACATTATATTTTATGTATTGTATGCATCATTGGTATTAGAAGTTGAGAGGGATCTATAATCTGGGTATTTTTCATAGAACTATTTTTGTTATTGACCAGATATTTTCATATTTGTATTGGTATATTTATCATATATTCCAAGCATAGACAAAAGGCTTGTCCTTTTGTGAGAGAGGTACATAATAATTTGATAGTTTCTTATCTAAATATGGTGAATCAATTGGAATATTCATATTAAATGGGTCCATTAAGCTAGATGGATAAGATTACAAAAAAATGAAAGTTTAAGATGTAGACATTAATAGAAGACTACAATATTTGGTCAATATCATATAGAGCCTAAACCAAATTGGTTGCACTAGTAGCCTTAGTTAAGGATTGGGAATTGATGTGGGTGCATTAGACTGAGCTCAAGAGATGAAGAACTTTGGCAGAGCTTAACAATGTGGTGGAATTACCACATGTTAATGCTGTTTCTGATTTGTTTATTTCATTTTTAAATTATTTATCTTATATCTGATAGGATTATTCCTAAAATAGTTTGTCGAGTTATATTTTTAGGTTATTTCTCATAGTAATTGATTGACCTCACCTATTTGCCTTTTTTCTTTCCTCATTTTGAGAGAATGGGAATCAAACCATTTTCTAAAGTTTATAATAAAATGGACCTCGAATGGTTTGAGGAGCATTCTTTTCTTGCCTCCGAGTATGTGTGTTTGAAGTGGATGAAAGAAATATTTCACACCAATATAATATTCACGAATTTGTGTCTTTTCCTCTTCTTTGTTTCCAATTGGACAGTGTCTACATCTATTTAATATTTAGTCTCAATTTTAACAATTTATGAACATGTTATATTCCTCTCAAAGTTTGATGGAACTTTAGTTGTTTATGTGTATTTATATTTTCCGTAACTTGTGGATTTTATAAAGCTTTAATGATTTAAACCTGGAAACAAAAATTGTGCCAACACTTTGGGCCATCAAAACCAATTTTTGTGTATCACCTTTGGAATCATGACAAAGGGACAAAAGGTGGTTAGTGGTTTACTGATTCATTAATAAAGGTGTTGAAGTGATCACATGCACAATAGATACAATGTAGAAGGATAAAAATAGAGGCACTCTAAAATTATTCTACAACGAAGGAGGTATGAAATAGTTTCACAATGCCTACAACCGGCCACAAAAATAGAGGTGCTATGAAATCACTATACACTGGGAGTCAAAGAAACCAACCTATCAAGTTTCACTATCAGGAATGCAAGGAGACGAAGGCAAAGGTACTCTTGATAATTTTTGTAAAGAGCATTACTATTGTACACATTAGGGATTACAACACTCTCAAGAAACTTTTGATACAGTTAGAATGTTGTATGATACTTCAAATAAAATTTGAGTGTTATTATTAAAGAATAGGTTTTTCTCAATTCAAATGGAGGTAAAGGAAAACATAAGTTACTTTTTTTAGAATACAAAAAATCCTCATAATCTTGGTGCTATTGGTGAAAAGGTTTCAAGTAGTGATATAGTATCAATTACATTAGATGGGATGTTGGATGATTATCGTATGTCCACCACTAGACTTGTAGCTAAGGAAAAGGCTCCTAATTTTGATGAATTGGTAGGTATTGTTTTACAAGATAAGGAAATAAGGAGATATTGGCATTCAGATATAGCATTTGAAGCCAAAGGGAAGTAGTCATACAAAGGAAATCAACCATAAAAGAACAAAGGAGGAAAGTCACAATCAAAACCACATTAAGGAAGAACACTACCAAGGCAAAATACATGTATGAAGAGGAAGGATGGATGCTTCTACTTTGGTAAGCTTGGAATTTTTACTAAATATTTCAATAAAAATAAATTTCACCAATCCACACATACAAGGCATTCAACAAAGGCATTTGAAAATTTTCTTGATACATAAGCCACAATTAGTGATAGTATCAAAAGTCTCAAATTATTCATTTCATATGCCACTTTATTAGTAAATATTAATGATGTTAATGCATGGGTTTTTTATTCTAGTGATTCAATTCATATGACATGCAATAAGGAATGGTTTGATACAGATCATGAAATCAATAATGTTACTCACATCTATATAGTTAATTCTATATCTCATGAAGTCAAAGGTTATGATGATGTATGTGTAACTTCACCTAGTGACCATTGGAGGAAAATACAAAATGTGATCTATGTTCCTAGAATTGAGAAAAAAATAATCTCAATGTCCTCTATTGTATATAAAAATATTAAAGTTGAATGCTTTAATGCACATTACATTGTAAATGATATACAGGATGACTATGACATCATAACAATAGAAGTATGAGTTGGAGGATTGTATAAGTTTGATGTTAATAGAAAATATCATCAAGCAATGTCCTCTACAACGATGTTAGCAGAGGAGCCATGGTATTGAAAGCATGGTCATCTCAATCAAAATGAGCTTGCGTTACTTCAAAGCAAATGAGTGTTGGAGAGTGTTCCAAATTTTTAGAATGAATATGATGAATGTCAAGGATGTGCATTAGGAAACAAATCATGAGGAAGAGTTTTGTACAAGAAAAAAAAAAGATAGAAAATGAGATTCTTAAGCTAGTACATCTAGATGTATGTGGTCCCATGGAAACTAAGTGATTGGGTGGAGCTTCATATTTCCTTAGTTGTGTTAATGATAACACTAGATACATATGGGCGGCTCTACTTTATTAGAAGAAAAGGTGGTGTATTTGAATATTTTAAATAACTTAAAACTATGGTTAAAAAGAAAGAAGGTAAATACATGAAGATCCTCAGGTCAAATTAAGGGGGATAATATACATCAGAATCATTCATTAACTCTTGCAAAAACCATGGGATTTAGCAATAGTTTATAGTGCCACATACTCCTCAACATAATAATGGAGTATAAAGGGAAAATGAATCTTTGGTCGAATATGCTCGAAGCATGATAAAAGGTCAAAAAAAGATAATGATTTTTAGGTTGATCTAATTAGCACTATTGTATATTTGAAAATTAGAATCCCTTTAAAAATTCTATGTCATACAACTTATTATCAAGGATTTTGTATCTATAAACTAATACAGATTCATTTGAGAATATTTGGAAGCACAACATTTTATCATATTCCTAAAGAAGAGAAGAGAAAACTTGATCCCAAGGAAATCAAATATATCTTAATTAGCTATTAATCTGATCATAAATTGTATGATCCAATGACTCACAAAGCATTTGTAAATAGAGATGTCATATTTCGTGAATGTACAAACAAGATTTGAAAAGAGGGATAGCATAGTGCATGGAAATTAGCTAAATATAGTGAAGCAAAATAAGATGAAGACCAACATGTTGATATTGAAGAACAATGTAGAAATGAAGCTACTAGAAAACCAAGAGGAAGTGTACCAAGTCTAGAACGATATGAGCCATTATGAAGGTAAACAAGGAAAATTTGGACACCAATCATGTATAGAGATTATGCATTGATGATTGAATTCATGAGTATAGTAAATCCTTCAAATTAAAAGCAAATCAAAGACCATAAAGAATGGATGGATGTCATCAAAGGAAGATGATTCTACTATCAGAAATTAAATATGGGAATTCACAAAATTGCCTAAGGATAAAGTCCCCATATCCCAAAATGGTTATTCAAAAATTAAACTTATTGTTAATGGAACTATTGATCAATATAAAGTTATACTGGTATCAAAGGGCTATTCACAAAAAGAATGGATAGATTATGATGACTCTTATGCACTTGTAGTTAAAATGAATGCCATTAAAATGATGATTGTATTAGCTACTAAGCATAATTGGAATATGAATTAGATGTTAAGTTAGTATTTCTAAATGGACAACTAAAGGAAGAAATCGATATTTCTAAATGGAAAATTAAAGGAAGAAATATATCCTATTTAGACAAAGATTTTGTAAAGTAGGGACAATAACATTTTGATTTGTAAAACAAAAAAGACATATATGGACTCAAACATGCATCAAGGAATTACTATGAGAATATTGATATAATTTTATTTCAACAAGGATTCACTAAAAGTAAAGGAGATCCAAATTTGTATATCAAGAAGGATGAAAAAGGACATATTGTCTTCATTTATGTACATATTTATGATCTTATCATAATAGGAAATTCTACCAATTTAATTGAAAAGGTCAAAACTTGTTTATGAAATGAATTTGAAATGAAGAATCTTGGGTAGTTTCATTACTGTTTAGGTCGTGAAGCTTTGGTATGCACAAGAATTAATTAGAAAATTCTATATGAATGGATGTAAAGCAGTTTCTACACTATTGAAATAAAATTAAACTCACCAGTTATTTTGAAACAAAAAAAAGTAAAAAACACACTATATTGATAATTGGTGGGAAATCTAATTTATTTAACTATGACTAGGCTAAATATTGAATATTCAATTAACATATTTAGTAAATTCACAGGTAAGCCATATTTAGTTAATTCATTGCTAAGCCGCATGAAAGTCAATGTGTAGAGACCTTCAATATTTAAAGGGGGATGAAAATTTATGCATTTTGTTTATGCCATGCAACCTACCAAACAACTTTGCTAAGAAGAATTCTTGAAACATGAGAGGAGAAAAGAAAGGACCAATAATCATCAAATGTTAAAATCAAAGCTCTATAAAACTTGCTAACAACAAAATCTATCATACTAGATCAAAGCATATTGAAACAAAACATCATTTTGTGGAAGTCAAAGAATATTGATTTGATTTGATTTATTATAATAAAAATGCTAACAAATAATATATATTTACTAAGCCTTTAGTAAAGTATAACTTTACATTGTGTAGAGAAGTTAGGTATGGTAAATAATTCATTTTTCTACTAAAGAGGGTGTTGGAGATAATTAGAGAAATGAGCCTTCTTGATTATTATAATTTCAATGTCATGTTCTAGAACGTGTTATTTTCCAATGTAAGAGTGAGTTGTAGCTGCTTAAGTTTCATTAAGTTGTTACAATTATTAATGCATTAGTCCCATTGTTATAAAATTGGACTCTATCAACATTGAAATTAAGTTTAGGAGAAATGTAGACCTCAAAAATGACACAATTAATTGGAAAGAGTGTAGCAAGCACCCATAAATGGTTAGTGACATTGTTGAATGAATGCCTGATGTTCAGCCATATCATCATGATGTACGTGAGAAGAAAGAAGTTTACTAATTGAAGGAGTCATTTGTTCCAAAAATTTGTCTTTCACTTTGCATCTGTTTATTAAACTATAATGCATTCGGTTTCAATTTGGTATTTAGTTGGGCTGAGTTGGATTGAGAAATTTGTTTTCTAGATGATTACATCAAAGAAAGACCATATGCGAAAAAATTTAACACAAAAAATTCAATGGTCCTCTATATTCCATTTCAATATAATGAATCCATTCTAGCTATGCACTCAGTGCACGTATGTTAGGTTATCCACAACGTTATCTCAAAAATATGATT
The DNA here is from genome assembly GCA_000404065.3 of Pinus taeda. Lineage (NCBI taxonomy): Eukaryota > Viridiplantae > Streptophyta > Pinopsida > Pinales > Pinaceae > Pinus > Pinus taeda. The sequence continues at coordinate 52,037 of APFE031484817.1, read as the reverse complement.
CATAAAAGGAAGCTATCACACGTAACATATTTTGATTTAATGCTTCAAATATTGAATCCGTTGCACGGAGAAGTTTTAGGGGGGGTTTAAGACAATATTTAAGACAATTTTTGGGTAAATTGCCTTAACTTGAGACAAAAGAAAACTTGTGTATTAGCTTAAATATTGTCTTTAAATGAGTGTCTCAAATTAAATTGTCTTAAAATATTATCTTTATAAACACAATATATAGCACAAGCACTTTTGTCTCTCCTCAGGCAATTTCATTTTTGTCTCTCTAGAGACAATAGTTGGGATTAAAGACATATTGTCTTTAAAGAAAGAATATATTTGATCCTAACTATTGTCTCTCTAGAGCCAATAAAAAATTATATTCAAAGATAATACATCACTTTTGTCTCATTAGAGACACTATAAAATAATGAATTTAGAACATATCTCACCATTGAAATAAACCAATATTAAAAGTATTTAATTAAAAATAAACTACAATATCATTGAATAATTCATATTAGGACAAAGTGGAATTGAACCAGCAACTTCCTGCTTATAAAGTAGGCCCTCTTCCATTGAGCTAGCATCCTTTAAAGAATTATCTGAGAGTTATGCTAGTCCTTGAAATTTCATATATAGTCATTGATTTTAAAACTTGCAATTGCACCAAGAGTGAAATATATGGAAAAGTGAAGCAATGGAGATGTATGTTTTGCAAAACCATTGTAAGACCATGTATTAACATTATCAATAGATTTACTTTCCTTCAAATTTATTAGTACATACATAACCACTATCATTAACTAACTATTAATAGTAACCAACTATTGATTTCATCTTAGTATTCCTTTTTTTCCATTTTTCACCTCTCGTTGTGAGTCACAGTGATATATAGTATACGAATGTATGATAATCTGCAGTGTTGTCCCACATATCATTCTTGACCATATTCCCTACAGTATAAATTTCGTTTGTTATTAGCAATAGTAAATTAATGCAGTAAGTCTTCACTAGGTTGAACATTTCCTCCAAAGTTGGGACACAAATGAAAGAAAAATGTCCTCACCAAAACACTTAAATTGAATACCCAATGACGCAACATGCCTAACGGTATTCCAATGACATAGTAACAAGTAATGTTTATCTAAATAACGAATTATTGCCATCCTAATCCAATGCTACTCCTGAAAATCATGTCAAACCAGAAATACATGTTGAGCTATAAAAATAAAGACGAAGATAACCCTAAGAAAAGTTTGATGACATTGAAGGACTATTAACCTGTTGAGGCCTCGAAAATCGCTGCAACAACATTGGGGGATAACCACCCGGTCTGGACCTTAATACATCTCCTTTTCCATTTGGGATGGTGGCTCCGACTGGATGTAAAGGGACCAGTTTCCCAATAATGAATAAAATGGGTCGATGAGTGATGGGTTGTCCATTCTAATGATAGGCGAATAACTTAATCTATCAACAAAATAAGAGAACTAATACTAATCCCGGGAAAAATTATTCTTTGGAAATGCAGCGTTTGATGATCTTTGTCTATTGACAGACATGTAGATGACTCCGTAAAATAGACATAGATGTTCATTCATTCAAAGATTACTTCATCTAAATAGTTAAACGAAGTTATTAATACAAGATTACTGCATTTATCATTTATATCATCGATACATATATGATTGGAAGGAAAGCATACTATAAACAGCCAATAGTGGAATGCATAAAGGATGCTGTTAAAACACACACATATACATGCGATAATAGCAAGAGCGATCAAATTACAATTCATATAACAAGAATAATTCCAGACATAGATAATAGTACCATATGAGCTGCTAATCAATCCCAATATCAGTCGCTATTTGAAATTCTTCCTTCAAAGCAGAAATTCTTTCAAACAAAGATAGTAGTGCACATTTGTATAAAAGCTTCCTTATCAAAATCAGAATGATTGGTCCAGTTTCATAAAAAGAATATCCCTGAAGTACAATAGTGCAACTTCAGGGTTTAAGTCATATACAAAACTTTACGACCCTTTCTAAATGCATGAAAGTCTATAAATACTACACTAAACTAAAAATCTATGAAACCAAAATCCTACTTAATTGGTATCAATTAATAATAACTATTTTCTTGGCAGCGATCTGGCAGTCGGCGATGTGAATCATCACTCAGGCTATTTTCCTTTAAACCTGAGCTGGCTTATCGCAAGCATTGGCTCCACTTCGGGTGGTCTGTTGAGGCGAGAACTGAGTTGGGCAACAAAGGTGGCATCCCGAATATCGGGGATAATATACCCGATCGCATCTGTGAGGCATTTGAGGGCGGCTCTCTGGCTGTGCGGCTTCACTAAAAAAGAACCAATAGGCATCCCATGTCAAGCTGTTAATTCCCGCGATTAACCTTCCATTTTTCTCCAGCTCTGGGTAACATGACTGCTCCAATATCTTCGTTGCTGTTAATTTTCCTGGAGTACATTGAGAAATCATGTTAGACAAGTAAAGAGTATTGTTAACCAATTCAACCAAATTACTAGTGGTTGTCTTGCATCTTGAAATCGCTCTTTCTGCCTTCATTAACTGAGATTGCCATTCTGTAAATAATATTTCTTTGTGCGATTCTAGAATCCTTGGTAGGTTAGCCGCCTGTCCCTGATCGGTATCTTGCCATTCCAGAAAATTGGTCAATGTTTCTTCGGCTTGATCCAAATCTGTCCTTGCCTTTTCTACTTTCTCACTTATGGATGCCGCTAAATCGCATAATGGTTCTGCTTGGGTGATTTGCTGACACAAAAGCTTCATCTGATTTATCAATCCCTTGTTTAATTGAAATGCCTCTGTTTTGAATTCATTTATCTGTGGGAGCTTCTTTGTTTGCTCAAGTTGAGCTGATAATTGAGCAATCTGCCCATCTTTGGATTTCATCATTTGCTCATTTGATGCTTTTAGTTGCGCTAATGCCTCAGATAGCTCCTTTTGCTTTTGGACTGCACTATCGTCAATCCTCTATTTTTCTTCCTGCAATTGTTTAGTCAATTGATTGTTTATTTGTTGCTGTACTAGCAATTGCTATTCTGCCTGCTCTGCCTTTTGCTACGCTTCTGATAATTGTGCTTGTAGAGAAAATATGTCCTGATCTTTTGTCTTCAATAAACTGCTCACCTCTGATTCTTTGTCTATTGTCGCCGCCGAATAGGCTCCAACATATTGCGATAGTTTTGTCAAATCATCAGAGGGGTCAAATTCCTCTTTCCATAGCACATTGCTCGTTATTGTTTGTTCTGGGAATAAAGAAGGTTGATCAGTCCTTCTCCTCTTCCTCTGTCGTTTCACTATAGCTTTATGCCTTGGGCTATAGAAGACATCCAAGGGAGGAATCTCTTCAATCTGCAAAATGACTTCGTCGGAAGGATCCTTTGGGATTATTTCCACTTCTTTTGATTTGGGTGGGTCGTTGGTTTCACCTGAAACTTGCTTTGAAGTCGCCTCTTGTGTATTGACCTCTTTTAAAGTCTCCTCATCTTTAGAGCATTCCAGATTGCCGATAATCGAATTAAATTGCTGCCATTACTGGAGCAATTTTGGATCAATCTGTGTATCTTCATTTACATTTAAATTGCTTTGTTCTTGCTCTTTCGCCTGGGTCTCTTCTTGTCTTTGCTCATGCACTTCCTCCTGTTGCTTTGATGTAACAGGAGGTTCTTTATCAAGTCGCTGCTCAGGCTCGCTTGATTCTGTTGTTGGAGTCGTAGCTAACAGATCTAGAGGCAGAGTTTGCAACCTCTTCTCTCTAAGTCTGTTGAATCAACTAGTCCTTCATCTTTATATTCAATTATAGCGAGCGATTTAACTTGATACATTGACTCGGCCGATGCGAACAAGTCCTCAAATCTATCTTCTTTATGCTCGAACTTGGTCAATTTGGCCTGTTCGAGTGCATTATAGGCGACTTTGTTTGGATCAAATCGCCTGCTCGGTAGAGTTGTCAGGGTTAATGAGTTTATTTTCTCAGCTTCTTTCTCTGCATGTTTGAGATCATGTAGAGTGTAGATACCACATCTCAAGGGAAAAGAGGGCCAGACGTGCTTCTTAGCTTTCTTTAGAGTTTGTGTAACCCCATCGGAGATGATCTGATAAGTTATTTCCCTGGCCAGCAGTTTATCAGCGATGTATAGAGGAAGAACGTGGGGTTTGGCTTGACTGCCAAAAACTCTGATATAAGTGAACTTTTCCTCCCTGAACCAACTTCCTATGGATGTTAAATCAATCCCTGCTTGGTAGGAAATCTTAGGGGCAGGCTTATTGAAAATAGAATGATGAATGGGCAACATGAAGCCATTGTAGATTTGATACAAATGGTGCTTGTAGTTGGTTTTCCACAACTTTTGATGGTATATGTGAACGGGTGTGGGGTCTTGCGACGTCCACCTCCATCCGAGCACAGGAAATTCAGAATTAAAACACAGTACATCTAATATATAGGCACTGTAGTAAAATGGGGGAATGAACCTTTCGGTGACGCGGGACTTGGATTTAAAATCAAGAACTATGGATGCTAACTTATCGGACAGTATATTTGCCCAATCCATTATTTCACCACTACATGCCGCCTCCATTAAGGGGACCATTTCTATGGTAAAATTGGAGGAATCATGTAATCCCCACAACCTACACATCATTATCCCAGCATAGCAATAAGGAGAGCATAGAGAATCAACCGATTACTTACCCGAAGATTCGTGCTTGTGTTTTGTTGGATTTTATCTGCAATCCCGAATGGGTTCGGATTCAGTCTCATTCTCAGCTCGGAATTTCTCCAGAAATGTCATGTTATATTTCTTCTCTGGCACTGGTAAATGATACATTTGCCTTAAATCCTCATCTTGAAAGGAACCGAAAATTTTCCCATCTCTGGTGCTGAAGATTTTGTCTGTAATTGGGATTTCCTGAATCTAACCACATCTATATATGGGAGGATTTTCTCTCGAGTCGCTATTCGATGAAGAAAAGAGTTGGCTAAATCCCTTAGATTAGCCTCGGATTTGCGAGTGCTGTCAGCTGAGACTTTTATTGTTGTCACCCTTTGCTCTTCGACTTCGATCAAATTATAGGTGCCTTGCCAAGTAGTTATGGCAAGTCCTAGGCATGTAGTATCCGATATTAGTCCTTTCTTTTTAGTACTTGGATCAACGACAGGTTGCCCTGTGGCCGGCGAAGCGGAAGCCATTGTAGTTTTCTTGGACTTCTTCCCCATTCTGCTTGAATCTGTTACTTCGGAAGAATTCTGCACAGAAATGATAATGAACGTAACACAGAAAATGATATTTCAAATCGAGCATGAGTAAGATATATATCGATAAATGCATGGCGAATGATTAACTTAAGGTGGCCTCGGATACAATCTGTAAAAAGATCTCAGGCTTACTGTTTCATTAAATGGCCGTTACGACCTGTCAATCCTATAAATGCCCGTCAATTCGATTAATGGCCGAATGATTTATTTGAAGCGTGCCTTGGGTGTTTTGGCGGTTGAGCGCGGATGAATGGCTCTTCAGAAGATAAGGCTTTAAATACAAATTAATTGTAATAAACCCGCTTTAAGATTTTCTTTGAAATCTGCGATTTTTGGCTTTATCGCAATCGGGCGTTGGGGAAATCGTAAATCATCATATTGGTTCCATTTGGAATCCCCGATCGCCGATAGCGATATCGCATCGTGTCAGGAGTACTGAGTGGGACACTTTAAAAGCATGCATAGATGATCGTCGATTACCGATAGCGATATCGCATCGCATCGGAGCAAAAAGGGAGTTTTATCGCGCCAGTTCATTATCGCCGATATCCGATAGCCTATTTCGCATCGGAGAAAACCAATGGGTCCTTAAGTTGTATTTCCTTTGTCATTGCAATATGCGATCTTGCGTTCGCTTTATCGCAATGATAAAAGATTAATCATTTATATGTAAGGCCTTTGATTGGTTTATTCAAAAAGGTTTTTTGGTAATGTTTTATTTTATTATTTCGAACCTTTTTGAATAAAACTAAGTTGATACCAATTAAAATTAAAATTAAAAAGGGACCCATTTCATATTAATAGTTTTGGGATAGTATTGATATGAAATGGGGAGTTGTTGTAGGGCACAACACAACCATATATATATATATTATATATATATTGCTTGAACCAACAAATAGTGAAGGATACAAAGCCTGCATCTGATCAGCCATCTCGCATATAGCTTCATCAGGCCCAAAGTGCTTCCACTACACTTTAACTTGCTTTATTGCTCGGTTCCGGAGCATGAACTGCAATATGCACTAAGGTTCTGGATGGAACGCTCCCTCTAGTTCCATCTGCAATATAGACCAATCAATAACATGAACAACATCCTACACATATCTCTTAAGTAATGAAACATGGAGAAAATCATGGACTTTCATTGTTGGCGACAGTGCAAGTCTGTAGGCCACTGGTCCAATCCTCTTAAGGATCTCAAAAGGTCCACAATACCAAGGTGTTAGCCTGGCACATGATCCAATCCTCAAGGAGCTCCTATTGGGCTTGATGAGCAAGTACACATGCTCCCCAACCTGGAACTCTTTGAATTATCTATGTTGATCTACATAACTATTTTTCCTGCCCTATTTTTCCACTTACACGGATGACGCTGGATCAGACAACTGGGTTATAATTCTCCCTTCTATTTAATAAATTTCTTCAAGTTTCTTCCATATGATTGTGTAATTGTGAATGTTCTCATTTGTGAATGCTATTGTATTTTCATTATATATTTGATTTTGTAGTGTTTATGTTACAATAGGTCAAGATGCTTTGATGATTCTTTGCTACTGTGTTTCTACAGGTACTCTTCAAGCGGGATAAGTACAGAGAGGAGTTGCAAGCTCTGTCGAGGGGGAGAAAGATCAAGCAAAGGATTAAGCGAAAGTTCCAGGTTGGTCCTCTCATCTTTCTCTTATCTATTTTTCATAGAAGGAATCATTGAATTACTATAAACTGTTGTTTCTAGGGTAGTTGCCAAACCTAGAGGGCTAATCGATCAAAAAGACATTAGTTTTCCCAGAAACAAAATAGCGACTCCACTGGGGATCGAATAGATGTTTGTTTGTTTTATAAACTATAGACAGAGCCTGAAGTCAGCCAGGTAGCCTTTGAATTGCTCTTGCTCTGCAATTACATAGTAGATGAATGCTGCTTCAGTCAATCTCTGGTTTATTTTATGAATTAAACATTGGACTTACAAGCATTCTAGATGCCCTTTTGGTAGCTTAGTAACCTCTCAAGACTTGCCTCTGTACTTTGCTCTTTATTGTCCATCATATCTCAGCTTAACTTACTAAAAGTAGCTGCTCATCTAAGCCAAAACCTATTTCAATTGCGCTCCCTGGCCCATCACACTGTCTATCACTATGACCCTGTATGCATCGCACCTATCAAGTGTGTAAAGTGTGATGCATCCCTGTTTCTGTGAAGCCCAGGTGCGATGACTGACTGAACCTATTTCCATTCTAGAATTTTGTGGTTTTTGTCCTTGTTTTCAGTCTTGTTTAGTTGTTTTGCTGCTTATGAACATTACTTCCTTGCTAAAGCCTACTTGCATCACATAGATTAGCCTCCATTGATTAGGATTAGTAAATGTTTTTATGTATTTTTGCATCATTTACAATCCTTTATCGAAAAGTTGCTTAAATCGATCTGACGCTTTGGTACAAAAAAGTGTCATAACTGTCATTTTGTGTCAAAAAGAGAAGTGTCATTGATTCTTCCTTCCTTGAATAGTTGATTGATATTTTCAACATGAATTTGGTTTGATTTGTTGATATTCGAAATGTTGAAAGCATTTTTTCATTCAAAATTGAAAAGTGTTGTTTAGTCTTCCTTTCTCTTTTGAAGAAGAAATTGTCAAAATGTCATTTTGAAAGAAATATTTCAGATCTTTGCTATATTTGGTTTCCCTTTTTGGCATTTTTACATTAATGAGAATTAAAAACAAATACATGCATTTGCATTTGCATTTAGTTTGTGTGCGAAATATGATTTAGGAAAATGCACTAGTGTGTGCTCTTTGCTCTTTGTTTGAAAGAATTATAATCTTCTTTCCCTAGTAGCTAGGATTTTCATTGATCAAAATAAACAATGATTGTTTATCATTGTAGATTGCATTTTTAGGAATTTCAAATCAACATCACACGGTGAACCATTGAAAGGAAAACTTTAAACAAGATCAACTCTAAAATAAATCTCAATGAACCTAACAACTCTTTGGAACTTAACGCAACATATCTAGAGATCTAGGCTAGAGACGTGTTTTGGTGTCATTAAAACTAGTAACTATGATTTTCATGGAAGGTTGCGTGATTCCTCCTCCTTGATACAACAAGTGCTAGCACGGAATTGTGCTCCCCGTACCGTCGAGTATATATTGGGAGACCACAATAGGCTTATCTCCTTTATCCATAGGAAGCTAAGTCTGCTGCCCTATTGATCACAATGTACTGAACACAACATTTGGGAAGATTGACTACCGTACATAAGTCCTTGGTAATTTCTCTTTAATTTATCACCAAGGTGTATATTGCAGTTTTGCGATTGGTTTGGTAATCCCTGTGTATAGATTTTCCAGAGTAGTCACTTTCATTCCTTTTAGACTCTTTAAAAGAAAAGGTCCATATGAGCACTTGTCACTTCAGGCTCATTAAAAATCGAAGGGGACTAGAGTCATCTTTAGCTTTTTCTCGACTCTTAAAAACTGAAAAAGCAAAGTTGTGTCAAAGCGTCATTAAAATTTATTAAATTCGGAATAACACCCATGTTCCTCAGTTGATCTTAGGTTGAGATATATGGAGACAAATCTGGAGTCCGCCAACCAAGGAATTCCTTTTAATGGGAATCCTCGTCCTTTTCCTTCTTTCAGAAATATTGGTGCTCCTTATATGGCCACATTGTCCCTTCCTGGATTTACCATTGGCTTACCACTATGGCTGTTTTCAACCTCCTTGGTTCAAAATGTCAATACTTCTTTGAAATCGAGTACACCTCCAACTGGACAAAATCAACCTCCATTTGATCCTAAAGTTGAACCTTTGCCTTCTTCGTCGTTTGTTTCTTCCTCCCCTTCTTCCTCTTCGCTTGGTGAAAGTATTGATACTAGTAACCAAGTGGCTAAGAAGAAGAAGAAAGGGAAGAAGAAGAAGAAGAAGAAGTCAATTCAGCAAGGGGGCAAACAAGCAACCATTGCTCTGAATGCAACATCTGATGAAAATCTGTCCATTAAGCCTCACAAAGTCAAATATCCGTGCATAATTTGTGTGGAAGACCATTTTCATCGAAATTGTCCTTACTTTCCTCGGATCTTGAAAGAATGGTCTTCCTGTTCACACAATCCTGTGTCATCAACCTCTGGAGATCATGTTGATAACACACCATCAACTAGTGACAGTAAAGTTCATGGACAAAAGGGAAAATTCAAGCTTCCATGTAGGTTATGTGAAGGTATACACCCCTTTCACCTTTGTCCCTACTTGGATGAAGCCAAAATAGTGTTGGATAACCATCCTGCTTCACCATAGCGACTTCCATCTGGTTACAGGAAACTTTCCCTGAATCCTTCACTAAGTAACGAACCGACTGACTTAAATCAACCGTCAGTTGAAACCACTCTCTCTGAAAGTGAATCCAATGAGTTTATACCCGACCCAAATCAACAGGTCGAGTCAAAAGTTGACCTGGTTTCACCTTCAGCAAATCGTACCTTTTCCGAAGAGAGTGAAAATGATACCACTCAAGTTCTTTTTGTTACTTCAGATTCTAATGAGCTTGGGGGCAATCCACCTATTCCATCAAGACAGGAGGAAAATCCTCCAATTCTTGTAACTCAAGGGGTTAATTCTCCTGTTTCTACAGTACCCCCTCCAAGTAGTCTAGTCACTTCCTTTGATTGGAATCCACTGGCAGGATCCCACCTTCCTTCTTATGTGCCTTTCCAGATCATAGTACAAGTTTGTAAAATGATTGTACATGGCACTATTATAGACGAAGGAGCATCAGTGAGTATCCTTTCCTCAACTGCTTGGCAAGCACTCGGTTCGCCACCGCTTGTGCCTGTTACACAGAATCTGTTGGGCTTTAACAGAGGAACCAGTCAACTGTTAGGAATCCTCCCTCAGTTACCTATTACTTTGGAAGGGAAAACCTTTTATCTGAACATGATGGTAGTCCCAGGACCTTTAGATTACAATTTACTTCTTGGTCGTGACTATGTTTATCACATGGGAGCTATTGTTTCAACACTCTTTCCAGTGATTTGTTTCCCGCATGAAGATAGGATTGTCACCGTTGATCAACTTTCATTTCCTGCTCCAAATATAACTCCTAGTCAACCATCATCCCTAAATGGTCCATTTATACAAATGGTATCATCCCCGCCACGAGTTAATTATGTGGCAACATGTTCCATACCTACATCGACTAACGATCAATTCAGTGATGTTGTACATTATGTACTGGGGGCATTGGAATCAGATCTTTCCTTCATGGCCACTTATGAGTTGCGATCAAAGGAAGCCGAGGATAGTTCATTGTCTTGTGTCAACCTCGTTAAAAAATGAAAACAAGGGTCCGAGGATAGTTCGTTGTCTTGTGTCAACCTCGTTAAAAAATGAAAACAAGGGTCCGAGGATAGTTCATTTGTCTTGCGTCAACCTCGTTAAAAAATGAAACCAAGGAATCTAAGCATAGTTCCTTGTCTTGTGTCAAGCTCGCTAAAAAATGAAACAAGGACCCCCGAGGATAATTCTTTGCCTTGTGTAAACCTCGCTAAAAATTGAAACCAAGGAATCTAAGGATAGTTCTATTACTGGATCAACCTCATTAAAAAATGAAACCAAAGATGTAAGCATAATTCCTTGTCTTGTGTCAAGCTCATTTAAAAATGAAACAATGTCCCAAGTTCAAAGTCGAGTCTCTGATTAGATCTCGTAAAATCCCAGTCGAGTCTTTCACTGGATCTCGTAAGAAAACCTTCCTTCCATCCACTTGATTGGCATGAGTATTCTAGTGAATGTAACGAAGCTTAGGGGGCATGCGCCCTTGTCTATTATGCGGACAAACCTGGTTGAAAAGATAAGTTTCACTGTAGGTTATGTGATTCGTTTGACACACCATTCACCATTGTCCATCCTGGACGAAGCCAGGGAAGTGTTTTGTCTTCTAGACAAAACCATCCTTCCTAACCATAGTAGTTTCCATATGGTTACAAGAGACTCTCCTTTTCATCATGTTGGGGGTATGCAAACCTTTTTTTCCCATTTTCAATTTTTAGTTTTGCCGTTTCTAGCTTTTTAGTTTTATCGTTTCTAGCTTTTTAGTTTTATCATTTCTAGCTTGCGTAAAAATGAAACCAAAACAGAGCATAGTTCCCCCATGGTTCAAGCTCGTTAAAAAATGAACCCACCTGGAGTAATTAACCTTTGTGATTATTGTTCTATCACCCTTTTGAACCTTGGTTGTCTACCTCCCATCACCTCCATTCTTTTGGCCGATCATACACTTCCATTTGGTTGTTTACCATTTTTTGAGGAACAGCTGCGACAAGTGGTCTTCTTAGCTAGCTTCTTTACAAAAGTCACCATGTTTTGAGAAGTTTCAAGCTTACCCGGAACCAGTTGCTACCCTAGACACCACTCGTTCCTCAAAATCGAGTCTCCTTTAAACCCTTTTTAGACTCGTTAAAAATGAAAAGATTGTCGAGCAATTGGCCTTTCCAGCACGTTAAAGTGCTTGGAAATGTCATCCCTCCTGTATAATTTTATACTTTTTCGGACTCGAGGGATTAGCCTACGAAAAAGTGCGAGCGCTTGTCTTTTTCGGCTTGTTAAAGTGATAAAAAAAGTCATCCCTTTTGTATTATTTTATCCTTTTTTAGACTTAAGGGATTATTCTACGAAAAAGAACTTCTGGAGTCTTCTTTTCATCCCTTTTCAAACTCTCTAAACATGAAAAGGAATGAGTTATACTTGTCATTAACCTCATTAAAACAATAGTGACAAACTTGTCCATTCTAGATAAGACCGAGTTTCACTGTCGCTAGACTCGTTAAAACATAGCAACAGGTTTGCCCAAAGGGAAAATTATAGAACAAGCATATGTTATCCTCCTCAAGCTTGACAAAAATAAAGAGGTACTGGTCAGCAATGACTCAGGAAAAAGGGAAGAAACTTGAAGAAACTTATGGTAGCAGGTCGCTCTTGAACATGACACTTTCACTCCATCACCATTATTGAGTCGATTTGGGTTGTTTCGTTCACCGGTCATCTAACCATTGGTCTTCCACACCATCCATCTTTTGGGTTAATGCTACCAATCCATCTCAGTGTCGCTGACATGTTCAAGAGAAGTCATTCAGTTGAGAAACCACAATCTAGTTAATGCCTCATCCACTGCAATACCTTCAACCTTCATTTTTCATGACCGCCATTCTTGAACCTTGTGTCGTTAGATTGTTTTCACCTCCAGAAAATCATTCGCTTCATTTCATGTCGTAGATGTGGGATACATTAAGGCCCTCCTACGACAAGTCACTTCTTGTCGACATCAGCTCATTATCCGAGAATTTGGCCTAGAAAAAACCCTTTCAATACTTTGAAGCTTGCATGCCTCAATGGAAAGTTTCTCACTTTCGGCGACAGGTTGACATCAATGACCTTCGACCAAAAGATTTTGCGTGGTGTTTGACGTCGGATCATATATTCACACTATGTAAATTGTTCTGTAGTACCTTGAGGGTCATTATCATTATCGGCGATTCCTCTCGCGTCTGTTAACAACCCACATTATTGGCTAGTAATCAAGCGATGTCTTTCCATGTTCGACTTCAGAACATCTCTTCACATGGATTGACTTGTACATCGGGCGAAGATTGAATGAGTTTAAAGAACCCGGATCTAGTTTCATCCATACGGCTGTGATATATTTAGGGATATAAAGACATCAAATGTACAAAGAAGTTGCACAGACAGTCATCCGAACCAAGGATGATGATTCTACATCTGAAGAATCATCAGACGACTATCTGATCTATGTACATGAAATGAATTTATAAAGTTGAGCATGGGAATGCCTGCCTTAGCTAAATCATGAAGAAATTATATTATGATGATGTACTGTGTTGTATCTTATACAGGTCACCTTCCAATTCGAAACCTTGGATCCTCATGATAAAGCATTTCACCCGACATCAAGATTTACGACTTCATGCTTTAGGGGGCAATTGTTATAGAAATATTTGGGCATTTCGACCCCCATATTATATGTCGATAAACTAGGGCTTTTCAACCCCTAAAAGAGTTGTTTCATACCCTAAAAGAACATGGTCATTTGATTACATCATTTCCCAAAAGTTCCACCTGAAAAACCATCCAAAAATGGCCCAAACTAAACCATATTGACTGCTACACTGGCTAGGTGCGATGCATACTAAGTGGTACACTGCTCAGGTGCGATGCATACTAATTAGGCCTTCTGTAGGGTGCAATGGGCAAGGATGGACAAATGTCCGAGACGGTTTGCTAAGTGGATGCTCATGGAATCTTCTAGAACCTTCTCTTATGACACTTGCCTCTCTAAATTCGCCCAGGGATGAGTAAGAGATCCAATAAATCTCCAAGTGGAATCAATTGTAACAAGTGGAATGACACTAATCAAAACCCCAGAGATGACTCACACCCTTGCACACATCTATAAATGGATCCCTCATCTAAGAGATCCGGAGGCTGGAATATTGTGAATTGCAAGGAATTGCTGATAGTTTGTATTTGAGGAAAAGAGCATTGTATTGTTGGTGTGATCTTGCTATTTCATGAGGTGAAGAGGGATTGATGCTAGGAGGATGATGTTGGATCAAACAACTAGGTTGTAATTTTCCCTTCTATTTAATAAAGTTCTTCAAGTTTCTTCCATATGATTGTGCAATTGTGAATGTTATCATTTGTGAATGTTATTGTATGTTCATTATATATCTGATTCTGTAGTGTTTATGTTACAATAGGTCAAGATGCTTTGATGGTTCTTTGCTAATGTGTTTCTATAGGTACTCTTCAAGCAGGATAAGTACGGAGAGGAGTTGCAAGCTCTATTAAGGGGGAGAAAGATCAAGCAAAGGATTAAGCGAAAGTTATAGGTTGGTCCTCTCATCTTTCTCTTATATATTGTGCATAGAAGGAATCGTTGAATTATTGTAAACTGTTGTTTGTAGGGTAGCTGCCAAACCTAGAGGGCCAGTCGATAAAAGACACTAGTTTTCCCAGAAACACATACCTGTGTGAATGATCATGTAGGTTGCTCAATTTCTGCCATGAGGTCAGGAGACTGACTGCCAAGACTGCATAAGGCACAATCGGGGCTGTCAAGAGGCTGACTGACTACTAGAACTGCGCAATGCACAGTCCAGCCTGGCTGTTGACTGTTGGAATTACACAATGCGCAATCTCAGCTAGCAATGGTTGCAGGCTCAGTGAATGCATTGCACAATTTTCTGGGCCAGCAGTCATTGTCCCTCAAAATTGCGTAATGCAAGACTGGAGGACAATGATTGGGTAGAAATGTGCATTTCCTCAGAGGAAGACAGAGCCTTCCCTTTCAGGATTTCGCAATGTTGTCTTGGTGAGGCAGAGTTTGGGCCAACACTGCCCAGACCCGCCGAGGGCAACTGAAAGTGAATGTGAATGTGAATGTGAATGCATGGTGATACTGAGTGTAAGCATAAGTGAATGATCGTGCATGCAAATGGTGAATGACAGATTCAGAAAACAGAACAACATGCATGCAGGTGATGCGAGTCGTCGAATCGGTGACCATTTGTGAAAAATAGTTTCATGCATGCGATAACAGTGAGATGTTAACGAAAATTGAAACGGTGCTAGTATCTATCAAAACGATAGCAAGCACTCACTGAAATCAAGCAAACAACATTCATACAAAGAAAAACACAAAAAGCACCAGAAATGCAAAACAAGGCATGGAAGGCGAGATTACCCCAAAACAGTTGAGCTGGATGTGCCTGTTATCACTCAGGTTGTCCCTAGGCTCCTATTAGGGATACGGCCGAGGTAACCACAAACCAATCTTCTGATTGCAGGTTCTAGCCCACCTGCAATCGGAGGGGCTTTCTCCTTTAGATTAAACCTCAGTTGATCTGATTTCACCTTAGTGATGATTTTAGGCTAGCTTTCTGACTTCAAGGGAATGTTGACTGTGATTGGGAGGAAGGTAGGATTCTCGAGTAAAGAGGCATAGTAAGGTGTTATAAGTTCTGAACCATTGGGCATGGAGTCACAGATTGAGGCATGCGAGCTTTTTCTTGGTCACAAGGGGATACGGAGCGGGATAGCCACGCAGGATACAACATTCAAGCTGTTGAAAGTACGGGATGAACATCAAGGATGAAAGGCAAAAGAGAATCATTTCATCATGCTGACAGAGGGGAGAAATGGATGAGTGGGATCCCAGAGCAGTTAAGAATTCCAAAGACATGCACCCATATATGAACGAAACAGGGTAAACTAGAGCAGTTAAGAATTCTAGCTCATGACCGTTTCAGAAGAAAACATCGAAAAGTGCAGAAATTGAACTTAAGGTGTACTTAAACAAATCTTAAGCTATTCTTTTTTCCCACAACTTAGAAGGGCGTAAAGATGATAAAAACATAAAATAAACAGGGAGGAAGAACACTTATTGGATCATGCAGAGACACAGGAATTCCATAATCATTCCTTGGCCCAGAGAAAACAGCAAGTTGTTTCGCAATCCATGCTTTCAGCAATCTTTGATTATGAAAAATATGACAGTTACAGTGCGAGTCTTTACTCAGAGAAAATTTCTGGAAAGAAACTGACCAACAACTACTACTACCAACCAACCAACCCTTTGCAATATCGCTTCGGGTGGTATTTATAAACAAAATATCAGGAAGACATCATTACAAATGACCGTGACAGGTCTACTTAGAACTCTTCAAAGAATCTAAATGTTGCTGGAAATAAATGCAAGTAAATCTTTTGGCTGCACTGGGGGCAGCTGAATCGGAACAGGTGACGAGGTGGTCCTTGGGGACCGGATGCGTTGCTGCTGAAGTGAATGCGCTTTGGGGCTGCAGTTCGGCCTTGGTGCAAATTGAATGTGCAATTATTATGATTTGAGAGCTTTAAGTAATTTTTCTCTCTTCCTATGAATCCGCTGAAAGGTATTCAATTTCTCTTGCTTTGGGCCGCTGCTCAAGATATTCTCTGATACACTTTGCCGCTACATTGATGATTTCCGTCGTCGACTGATACTCTTTGACACGCTTGAAGCCTGCTGATTTGATCTGATACACTTTGAACTCTATGAATGATCTGCTGTTATCTTTAAACCGGATCCTTTGGCACGATTGGCCGATTTCGGGCATTTTCGGTGCGCAGTGGGCTCGGCAATCAGAAGATTCCCTGAAGATTCCTCGAAATGGCCTATCTCCCGTAGCGATGCGTGAATAGCGCTTCGAAAACTGCCTCTGTTTCTTGATCTGGAGCTCCGAAGTGCGACTTTTCTTCTTGCGCGAAGCTTTTCGGCTTTTCTGGTTGCTGACGTAAGCATTGCGTCGGCTGTACGGCGGATGACGTCATCAGTGGGTCCCTGGTACAGCGCGACATGGTGGGGTACTGGTGGACTGTGGTGAAGAGACTCCGATGCGATATAGCGATATCGCGTCGACGGGGAGAGGGGGATTATTGGGTTGGGCGTGTGGTGCTTGCGATTGCCGATATGCGATATCGCATCGGGGGAGACGGAGGGGTGAACAAATTGGACACTCGGCGCTTGCGATCGTCGATCGCCGATTTTGCAATGTCGCATCGGCGGGGAACGGGTGGGCAAGGATTTGCATGAAAGTGAGATGGCGAGGTTGCGATGTGAAAACGGCTTTGAAGGGGAAAAAGGTAAGTAAGTGGGTGCGAAGGGCCTTTGAAGTTTCGGAAGGGGTCCGACTACTTCGGGGGAGTTTTATACTTAGGAAGAAGTCCATAGTATGAGGAAGGTGGCTTCGGGGGTTGGGTTCTTGCTTAGTTTCTGATAAACTAAGCAATTCCCGGGGCATGCTATGGTTATTTTTAAACCAGGGGGGGCGAATATTACATAGGGGAATTTACTTAATATTAATACGGGGACGGGAAACATAGGGAGCTATATAATAATGTTAGGGGTCAATGTGGAGATGATAAGAAAGTGCTAAGTTCGAGGGAACTTAGGCTGTTGCAGGGGGAAAGGACCATATTTCGGGAGAAGATATGGAACAACTTTGAGCAAAGCAGATCTTTACTCAACCAAAGTGATGAAGATGATGAACTAAAGAGGTGTCAAGCAGATCTTGACCTCTTTTTGGGGATGTTAGTTAATGATTGGGGGAAAGCAGCGAAGGGGAGTTAGTTATACCTCATTTGAGCCTTTTGCTTACAAATCTTTGCTAATTATGTTCTGCATGATAAGATACCTGCAAACTTGAAACTTGTCAGCAATTCAACAGCCTCAGAACTATCTACCCGGCCTACTTCCTAGCATTTTTTCTTCTTTTGCTTGGGGGTGCACTTAGACTTGCAAACCCATCATACATTTTTCTTTGATGTTTCATGTCTACATACTACCCTTATTTCTTACAGAGCCTAGATTAAACTGTTGGACTCTTCTGTTTCTCTACCTATCTAAGAGTCTGCCAAGATTAAACTGTTTGGACAGACTTATAATCTCTATATTCTAAAACATGAAATTTAAACCTAGGGAGACCAAGATTAAACTGTTTGGACCTCCCTTTAACTGAAAGTAGCGATACCAAGAAAACTTTTACAAAATTTGAAGGCAATTGAATGAATCTTGAAGAAGCCTTCTTCATTTTGAGACTGTTTGAGCAAATATGGAGCATTGCACGACATATTTGGCCTATGAAATGCCAATCATGAAAAATGAATACCTGCTGCGGCAGGAGCTAACAGTGGCTCCACTCGGGGATGGCTTCTCCTTGCGGGAAGTCAAGAACAGCAGGCCAGAGCTCCTTGATTTTTCGTTTCCTTGCTATCCTCTGCAAAACTTTATTTTCCTTCGGCCACTTTATTTCTCCTACCTACCTACCCTAACCAGCAACTGCTTTGCCGTTAGGTAAAATCAAATAACCAGTGCAGCCATTTAAGCAACTGTAAAACAAGATAATCTTGCTGACTGATTGTTTCTGAACGCAAAAGCATCACCCGGGCACATGCTTTTACAACCAAAATTGTGGCCTCCATCGTTTGGCACTGAAGCTTACGGTCTTCACTGAGGAAAGATGTTAGCAAAAATTTGTTAAGCCAAAGTTCCATGTATTCTATGATTGGATCAATGAACTTACCCTGTGAGAGAACTTCCTCTGCTTCGTTGGAATCTTCAGTAGAATCATGCAGAGTCTGTGAATCAGCAGGTGGCGGCATCTTCTCTTGAGTTGAGGACGGGAGACTTCGGCATGATTTAGGATCTTCCGGGTCGAGGGGAGCAGCTGCATCTTTAGTAATGAGCCTAGCAGATGATCCTTCTGTCTTTCCCTTGGATCCCGGATCACACAGAATCCTCAGGTCCTCAGGCAACAGTGTTCCCTCCTAAATATGGGCATGTAAGCTCAGGCATGATTCCGGGCTCTTTGGGATGGAAGGATCAGTTACATCGTCAGTAATGACCCTAGCTGTTGATCCTTCTGTCTTTCCCTTGGAACCCAGATCATACTCAAACTGTAATTCAGGAGACACATATTCTCCTGAACGTAGGAGGAGATTTTGGCAAAACTCTTGGGGTTGCGAAAATTATAAGCTAATTTGAGCTCCAAGAGTTCAATTTCATCCTCATATTTTGCACAACAAACTCAAGGAACAATTTATTTCGCCGCCAGTTGTTGTGAATACGTTTCTGAAAATCTATCATCAAGCTCAAATTTTATAAACTTCTCTGCATTTTTCTAAAGCTTCTTCTATCAGAAGTTCTTCCCAAGATTCGGTCATTCTCTTTTGTTGTTAATACACGGGGCACTTGGCTGTAACATTTGGTTCGTTCCTTAGTGGAGCCTTTGATTGAAATTGAAGTGGAGTCGCCAGGTGGATGTCTGGATTCTGAAGAGCCTGATCTTTGTCCACCGCCAAAGATCATAACTAAACATGACAAGCTTTCAAAAGTAGGAGCACTTCCTCCATTGGGGTTTAAATATGAACCGTGTGCTTGAAACCCCAATGGCGCGCGCAGATACAGGTCGACCGAGACTTTTACAAGTCGGTTTCTTCCACTGTAGAGCTGCAGATTGATTGCATTGATTTATCTAAGGAGGTCCCCAGTTGAGGGAGTCGCCATTACGTTATCACTCAGGTTGTCCCTAGGCTCCTATTAGGGATACGGCCGAGGTAACCACAAACCAATCTTCTGATTGCAGGTTCTAGCCCACCTGCAATCGGAGAGGGCTCTCTCCTTTAAATTCAACCTCAGTTGATCTGGATTCAACCTTAGTTGATGATTTTAGGCTAGCTTTCTGACTTCAAGGGAATGTTGAC
>APFE031484817.1:0-19466 GCA_000404065.3 Pinus taeda | reverse complement strand
ATCCTTCTCTAAATATACATTATCCTATGAGAAACCAAGTGTTTTTCGATCTTACCTTAGGTCCAATGCTTGTTGTAGCAGCCTAGCTTCGTTGATCCAGATGAGCTCCTCCTTAACTTTGAAACCTGCATACACTAACAATCAAACGATTACATAACACCTGAATATTCCATAAAACAAAGCATATTCAACATATAGACCAAGGAGTATATGAAACAATTCATTAACAACAAATCATTGAGAAGAATGGACTTATTTCTATTAAGGAAAC
This sequence comes from Pinus taeda, assembly GCA_000404065.3. Classification (NCBI taxonomy): domain Eukaryota; kingdom Viridiplantae; phylum Streptophyta; class Pinopsida; order Pinales; family Pinaceae; genus Pinus; species Pinus taeda. Next base: position 19,195 of record APFE031484817.1, on the reverse strand, counting down.
AAAAAAGAAACCATTACAACCTGAGCCTTGGTGTTGTGCAAGTTCCTCCCAGGGTCCAGCAAGAGTTTTCCTCTACTTTGACAAGCTCACCCACTTCCAAATGAAACAAGAAAGGATGGTAATCTCTCCTCAAAAGCTTCTACAAGGAAGTCCTAATTCCAGCAGCATCTACCCTTTGGAATGTTCAGCTTTCAACCTCCCCTCCTTTGGCCCCATGCCTGTATTTATAGTGTTATAGAGGAAGTTATTCAGTTCCAACATCAATGGGATACTCCCTCTTTTGGATGGGATAGCTCCTCTCTTGATGGGATAAGTTCCTCTATAATAGGGATGCATGAACCATCTGGAGGCGCTCAATACACGTCAAACACTCTTCTAGAAAGCTCTAGAAGTGACCACAAGTAACTTTTTTAAGATGAAACTCGCGCCTTTTGACCTTTACAGGAGTACGCACCCATCCCTTGACTTACAGAGCGTACAAGTACGCAGGTACAATGAGTTTGGGATGCGTACACGCAGGCAAGGTAGAGAGAACCTGCGTAGCCAGAGATAAACATGTTTTTTAGTGACTTTCTCTCTTTTTTGAAGTTTGACATGAAGAGCAGAGGTATAAGGCTTGACAAGGAGGATAATATGACTATTGATGGAGCCATATTAACTGCAGATAGTCATGGTGACAAATTTCAGTGTAACACTTATGACAAAAATCAATCATTCTTTTCGGTTTGAAGGCTGTTGCATTGTCAGTGATCAATTATGGGGACAACCAAAATGAGACAAAATTTTGTTTTCAAGAAAGGAGATAATTACCGAATCAGTGGACTGCCTTGTAGGAACTGCCTCAATCCATTTGGTGAAATAATCCATCGCTGTGAGGATCCATTTATGCTGCGCTGAAGAAAAAGGATGAATTTCACCGATGAAATCCAAACCCCACTACTGAAATGGAGCACTTACTTCAATGGGTTTGAGTGGCAAAGGCTGCAACTTCCTCTTACCTTGGAAAATCTGACATTCATGGCAGCTGGCCACTATTTTGTACACATCAGCAAAAAGAGTTGGCCAATAATACCCAGCTCTCAAGATGTTATTGGCTGTTGTCTTCCAAAAAAGATGGCCTTCGCAATATCCTTTGTGAAATTCGTCCATCACCTATTTTGCTTCTTCTTCCACTAAACAATTTAGCAAGACACCACTAGTGCCTTTCCAATAAAGTGCACCATTCATGATACAAAATTTGACAACTTTCAATTTCAGTGTCCTACTCTTGTTCTTAGCCATTCCAGGTGGTGATGACAGATTTTGGAGTACATAAATAATGTCTGAATACCAAGGTGAAAGGAGGAACATTTCTGATGCCTGTACGGGCGGATTCTCTTCATTTTCCTTGGACATAGCAGTAATCAGATTAATGTCCAAGACGTGCAGATTTGACTCAACCATTAGTTTAGCCAGCCCTTGTCCTTTAATGAGCTTTGTCGGTTTGATATCCACGTCATACTCCAACAAGGCAGCAATCCATTTGCCTCTTCTTCCCTCCGGATCTATTTGCACTAGGACATCCTTAACAGCAGCATTTGAGACATAAGCAAGGATGTGAGAATGCAAAATATAAATCTGAAAGTCCTTCAATTCCTTTACCAAAGCAAGGGCCTGTTTTTCAATAATATTGTACTTCAATGCCACATCTCTTATGGTTCTGCTGAAAAAAGCGATTGGCTTCTCGAGCTGGTCTCTTTTTTGCATCAAGACCGCTGCCATAGTATGATCCGAGGCAAATGAAAATAGAACAAAATCCTGAGTATAGTTTGGGCTGATCAAAACCGAAGCTGAATAAAGTGCTAATTTCACTAAATTGAAACATTTAACCGCTTCCTCCATCCACCTTACTGCACTATCCTTTTTGAGCATATTTGTGATCTCTCTTAAGTGTTCCGCAAGAATGGGCTCAAAGCGACGTAAAAAATTGATCTTACCATTGAAGGATTGGATTTCTTTCTTACTTCATTGAAAATCAATCTTTTGAATGGCCTCCACCCGATCTGGATCAATGCGGATATCCTCCTTTGAGATGATGTGCCCAAGAAGCTTTCCCTCATCCATGGCGAACAAACTTTTATTTGGATTAAGCGAGATGCCATATTTCCTACACCGTTGTAACACAATCTTCAAATGATATAGGTGATCTTCATCTGAATTAGAGAAAAAAGTTAAATCATCAAGATAAACAACTAGGAAAACATCTTTTTCATTGGCAAATGCAATATCCATCGTCCGTTGAAAGGTTGCACCAACATTTTTCAATCCAAAAGGCAACTTTGCATAGTGAAAGGTTCCCCACGGAGTGGTGAACGTTGTTTTGTCTCGATCATCTTCATGGACCAGAATTTGGTTATAACCCGAATAACCATCAAGTAGTGACATCCTAGATGCTCCAACTACTCGCTGAAGTATATGATCCATCTTGGGCAATGGATAGTTGTCCTTCAAAGAAACTTTGTTCGGATTTCTAAAATCAATACACAGCCGAATCTCACCTGTCTTCTTGCGTACAGGCACCAAGTTTGAAATCCAATCTGAAAACCTTATGGGGACTATGATACCAGCTTTATACAATCGGTTCACTTCCTTCTCAATCGAGGGCAGCAACTTTGGATTTATTCTCCTTAGCTTTTGACGAAATGGCTTTTTATTAGGCTTGAGCGGGATGACATGCTGAATGATACTTGTATCATATGACTTCAGATCTAAATAATCCCAAGCAAAAACATCAGTGAAAGAAGATAGCAAATTGATATACTTGGCCTTTACCTGTGGAGGCAATGCTTTTGACAATTTTACCATCTTAGGATTTTCAGCTAACCCACTATTTACATCCTCCACTCCCTTTCTGGTTGGCAGCATGCTTGGTTTCCGTGCCACATCATCATGATCGAACAACTCCCTTAAAGGGATTAGGCCTTTAGGATTGATGTTGTCTTTGAGCTGCAAAACTTCCATCTGATTGACCTCTATATCCGCATCACCATCATCATATTCCACATCAATAGAAGTGTCTTTGAATTTACCTTTGTTTTGCAGAAACTCATCGATCTCATCATCATCTTGAAACACTTGCCAATACCTTTGATTGTCCGAGACAGCTGGTCGATGTTTCACATGAATCTCAAACTTGTTGTTTGAGTTCATTGGCACTTTCAAATTACTTGTCGCTGTTACAAGTGAATCGGCAATGTTTTACTTGCTTGATAACCAGTTCGAAGTCGCCATACACTGAAATCCTTTTGGCATTCAACTTTCTAAGAATTTTTAAACCAACAATCAAAGCTTCATACTCAGCCTCATTATTTGAACAATCAAAAGCTAGTTTATAAGAGCAGACCCTTACATTGCTTGGCACTTTGTTTGGGGCAAAAATAGGGCTGCGTATCCAAATTCCAATTCCAGCACCTTCCCTTCCAATAGCGCCATCAAAATCCATGACCCACAGGCCCGCTTCATCCTCTTCCAAGTGCTGAAATTCCTTATGTGTTGTTTCTTGTCCAACAGCGCCATCAAAATCCATGACCCACAAGCCCACTTCATCCTCTTCCAAGTGCTGAAATTCCTTATGTGTTGTTGCTTGATAACCAGTTCAGATTCGCCATACACTGAAATCCTTTTGGCTTTCAACTTTCTAAGAATTTTTAAACCAGCAATTAAAGCTTCATACTCAGCCTCATTATTTGAACAATCAAAAGCTAGTTTATAAGAGCAGACCCTTACATTGCTTGGCACTTTGTTTGGGGCGAAAATAGGGCTGCGTATCCAAATGCCAATTCCAGCACCTTCCCTTCCAACAACGCCATCAAAATCCATGGCCCACAATCTTGTTTCATCCTCTTTCAAGTGTTGAAATTCCCCACACCCAAAATCTACTTTTCCTTAAGAGCCCACAAACACAAAACCAGACATAGTAAGAGCTCATGTTGATCCCTGGTGACAGGCTGCAAAGACTGGAACTAACAACCATGTTGAAGAATCTAGGGCAATTAGGTTAATAAGATTCTTCTCATGATGATAACTATTTGTGAGGTACTTTTTACTTTTTCTTATTAGCACAATCTTCTCCTGTTATTATTAGAGTGTGTTTTCTTATTTCATCAAATAGTTACCAAAACAAAAGAGACAAGAACACAAGATGTTAGGTTTCTACCAAGGCCAAAACCTCTCACTCTTTGAGAGGAAAACCCGCACAAATTCTTTTTATAGAGATTCCAATTGACAAATACCAAGACTAAGACCAAGATCCTTGACCTAATAACCACTCCAAGACCAAGACATTGTCTCATCTTCTTCTCTTCCTCTTTCCTTTGATCCTTCTTGTCATCATGACTTCATCATAGCACTGAGATATTCCTCACTCTAGTTGTACCGAGATTATAATAGATCTAAACTAAATCAAAGCACATAGTTCATAAAAGTATTGTCTCCATTATAATGTTGAATTATACCTTGCAGCATCTCAAGTCTCTATAATGTCTTCGTTGTTCCTTCATGACAGATCTAAGTTCCTTCTAGCCTTGATCATCCAAGTTGTCTACTTTATAACACTGTCCATAAAAGAGGCATCCGAATTGTCAACTATAGATCCCCCTTGCTTGTATCTGTGTTGTCCCTTCATCATGAAAGATCTTTGCTATTCCTTCATCACTATTCCGAGTTCATTATGTATCTTGAAATCTGAACCAGACTCCTTTCTTGTCACTGTGACTGTAACCAACATTTCAGAGAAATCATCCTTTTTCTTCTGTGGAGATCCGAGCTTGATGACTACCATTATTTATTCGAACTTCAGAGAGAGATCCACGAACTGTTGACTGCAATCACCCACCAAAAACTTCAGAGATATCTGAATTCTATCTTTTTGTAATGCAGATCTTTACACACCTATATATAGTGGTTAGTCATGCATATAATCCGACATGAGAGAGAGAACTATTGTGTCTTCATTATATGATCCAACATGAGTTATTTAATTCATCTTGTAGGCCAAATTCAAGAGGAGATATATGCTTGTCTTTTGGAGGGCTATCTAGACACTAGATTGACTCATATACATTTTACATATGCTCAAGAAGAGCTCTTCATACATGAAATTGACTCTTTGAATTTAAAGACAAATCCTAAGGCTCTTAATGGGAGCCATTTATATAAAAATTCTTGCTCATGAAACCCATGAAGCAAGCATAATAATAAATTTATTTTCTTATTTACAAAATCATAATTACAATGTCATTAAGAAGACCGGACCTAGTTACATTTTACAACACATAGTCTAAGGAATTAAGGTAATATCCTCTTGCTAGGAGAATTTAATGCTAGAACTGAAACTAACCCGGCTATTCTACTAAGCAATGATTCCAATCCTAATCCCTTTTGGCTAAATGAGGATCTTGTTTTAGCTAATAAATACAAAAGAAATTACGAAGGCCTAACCAATATTTTATTTGGTACTGAGCTAATCAATTTTTGTAGTTCTCAAGACCTAATAATTTTCAAGTGTGTAAGGAAGTGGTCAAACTCCAACTGGATGACTTGTATTGATGGGGTCGATAGTAATGTCGTGGATTATGTGATATCTGAAATCCATGTTTCTAATGAAATAGTTAATTTTGAATTCTTAAATGATGGTCTAGATTCGATCAATATATTGTTTGTCATCCATATTGAAGCTTTCATAGTGGAAAAAGTAAACTCAAAGGACCATTTTTACTGGTGGGACCCAATTTGGAAAATTAGGGTATGAAACCTTCCAGGACTAGTTTGAGGCACCAAATGGTGTTTTTTTGAGGTAAAACTTAGTAGCCCAAGTGTGCACATTTTTGGGCTATTCGACACACAAATACTTTTCCAACGACACAAAAATAACCTCAATTAGAGTGTGTATGCAAAAGTTATGCCACTCAGAATTTGGTCTTCTTTTTTTACCACCATAATTCGAGAGGATTCCATGTTAACCCCCATTATTCATGGAAAATGGACTAGCCACATGATAATGATGAAGAAGACTATAGAAGAGTCCATATTATAACTCTAGTTAAGAGTTGAAGGAGTCAAACTTAACCACTAGTAGACTATAGGATTGTGTTATAATTGGGACACTAGGAGGAAAAGGAGTTTCATTCTGTTTGAGTGCATTTTGTTCCATAGATGAGTAGAGTAGTTGAGAGTGGATAGGGAGAGAGAAAAAATGGAGGATTTGTGCATTGTAGCAGCCCATGGGCCATAGGCCTCACCTCTTTATACTTGCATCCATTTTCCATTTAAAGAAAGAGAGAATAACATCTTCACCTCTTAACCGGGTTATCTCCTAAAAGGGTTTCCCAAGTTATATCTTATGTAAATTGTGATTTGTAAGTTTTATTTAATTATTCTCTATTTTATGCATAGTTATAATTTACCTACATAATCATAACAAAGTAATTAATGAGTCTAGAGATCTGAGGAGAAATTAACTCTCATAGTGTAGATTTTATATTTCAAGCATAATTTTACCAAATCTGTTATGAAAAATTGTCCAGTGGAATATCCATGGCATTTTATGGATCAAATGACCATGAGCTTGACTTTGATCATAAACCTTTAACCCTAACTCTAAACTTTTCCATGCACAAAAACGTCATGAAAGATAATTTTGATAATCAAACGCACATGCTTTTTGACAAAAGTAAATATAATCTCTTAAAGTATTTGAATATGGATTTAAACATCTCGACTTATAAAGAAAACATCAAAGACCTCTATCATAATTTACTTGAACCCTTTATGCTTCCATTAACAAGTTCCCTATCAAGATATCACATAAAAAATAATAGAACTACCAACTATTGGTATGATAATGAATGCAAAATTGCTAGAAAACCCATTAGGGATGCTTTTAATAAATCTTAAAAACTCAATATGATTAATCCATGCAAATACCTTATTAAAAAAAATATAATCTACTTTGTAAACAAAAAACAAGAGTAGATGTTGCACCTTCTAAATTGGATCCCACGAAGTTTTGGAGGAAAATTCTAATTCATAAAACTAAAGAAAATAATATGATTCTCATGAAGGACTAGAATTCCTACCTTAAAAATATTTATGAATCCCCTAAGGCCATGGACACCTTTTCATTTGTACTCATAGAAGGTGAAATAATTTCTTTAGGAGATATAAATTTTGGGTTTAAGCGGCTCAAAACTAGGAAAGCCAAGGACATTTGAAGGTTATCGAGCTAAAATTTTAAAAATCGGAGGGCCTATCCTCATCACTCAGATACAAAAGCTCTTGAATTTTTCGTGAAGCAAGGCTTCCCTAAACCCCGAATGCAAAGCCTCATTGTACTTATTTTTAAAAGTGGGGATAAAATCATTCCCTCTAATTATGGTTAACCTCATTTTAGCTTGGCCATATGGAATTATTTTGGAAAAGAAAATTAGTCCAAGGGTAGAAAGCCATAAAGAAGGAGCTAAAGGCTAAGTATGGTTTAGGTGACATCACTCAACTTTCAACAACCTTGTTACTATTAGGATAATTGTGAAGGAGAGTTGCAATAATAAAATTGATCCCTTATGTTGTTTTGTTGATTTTAGAAAATATTTTAACATCATTTCCAGGACAAACCTTTTGGAAGAGGTTGGAAGAGATAAAGGTTCCTTTCGAATTGAGGGCTATTGTGAAAAAGTTGTATGTGAATGTTATTTCCAAGTCTAAGACCACTAAGGGTTGATCAAAATAAATTAACTACAATATTAGAGCTAAGCAAGGGGTGTCCCTTGTCCCCTACCCTCTTTGGCATTTACAATGATAAGTTAGAAGAGTGTTTATAGGAAGTAGGTTGTGTTGGCCCAACTATCATTGGTATAATCGTCACTCTGATTCTTTAAGCTAATGGTATTGTTCTTTTGACAAGGAGTCATTCCAATTTCGGAAAGCACCTAAGAATCCTTCAAGATTTCTATTCTAAGGTAGGTGTGACTATTAATATTGATAAAATAAAAGTCATGATAATTAAATCCCAAAAGATCACATGTGATACTTTGGTATATGACCATAACAACTTTAATGGAGTGCCTTCCTGTGTATATTTTGGAATCAATATCCGTCACAAGCTCAACTAGAATTAGAGCATTAGGAAAATGATTGGTTGGAAATCTTATTATGGGCTTGAAAACAATTGTAAATCAACAAATATTTGGATAGGGATTAAAAAAATAAAACCTTATTTGAGACCCTCATACTCCTATTATTTTATATGGATGAGAAGTTTGGGGATACAATATATCTAGAGATTCACGGAGAAAGATAAAACATACCCAAACATAATTTATAGCCTATAATCTCAAAATTAAGGGAAATATGCCCTATCCTATCCTCCTTATTAAAGCAAACCTTCCCCCCATTGAGAACGTGACTACCACTTGGTATCTAAAATACATGAAGAGATTAAATAACATGGAAAACAAGAGACTTCCTAAAATTTCTTTAAACTTTAGCCAAAACCATCTTTGGGTCCAACGAGGATGGCATAAGGATGTCTAATCTTGGCTAGACCATTAAGTGACAAATGAAGACATCATTTTGCATGATAAGGATAATATAAAAAATACAATTACCTCCAAGTTTAAGGAGAAATTATGGTGTGATAAAGAGTTAGAAGGAAAATAAAATGTAGATATTACAAGGAGGTGATTAACTCAAATATCGAAAATCAATAGTATCTCTTTGTTTGACTAATGTAAAGAAGAAAATAAACATTCTAAAATAAGAACAATTTCTCATAGCTCCATAGTGAAATTGGATGTTAGTCTATTTCTGAAACATGTTGGGGTGACATACTCTCTCACCTTTATGACACTAAGAGGGTTAAAGATAAACACTTTCTCTTACATCCTCTCTTCTCTTAATGATTTTTGAGCATAGAAATAAAATTTATAAAGAATTCCAAATAATATCTTACCCTCTTAAGGTCCAATAGGCCATTTTTAATCTTGGTGGACATTAATCATTATCATCATCTTCATTGTAATTGATTTGACACCAAATTAAATTTCTATCAATTTTTTATTATTATTTTTTTCATAAAAATAAAAATGTTATATTAAATTTTTAACCTAAATTTTATGATTAATTTTAAATAAAGATATATCAAATAAATAAATATAAATTATAAAATATAAATGATTTTATCCTTCAAAATGAAAAAATAAATACACATATAAATTAAATGAAAAAATTATACTTATAAATTTTATCTTTTAAATAAATTTATAAAATAAATCTATGCTCATAGAAACTTATAATTTAGAAAATATCTATACTCATAAAAACTAATTTAAAATTTATTTATTTTAAAATTATATATATATATATATATATATATATATATATATATATATTATTATATATAAATATATATATATTCTAAACCAACCAACTAACAATATTCATAGGCTCATAGTTATTACAACAATATTTATCATCATCATGTCACTTGTAGGGAATTGAAGGTGAGTGGGGGAGATAACAACCATTTTGCCAATCACTCAAGGTAACCCTAATTCACAAATTAATTATATATATGTATGATATGTTTATAATTTTTTTTAATATAAAGAGTGTTTTGTGTGTGTGTGTGTGTGTGTGTGTGTGTGTGTGTGTGTGTGTTGCCTTTTTAAGTTTTTAATAAGGGGTGGAGCGATGACTTTAAACATTGGACATTTCAAGTTGATAAGGGGCGGAGTGTACTTAAAAAATGGACATTTTAAGTTCCTGAAACATAGTTTATCTACAAAATTACAAAAGTAATACAAGCATTATGAATAACTTTGAAAACCTACATTCTCAAAATATATAAGGGTAGTTTGAATGCCTTTAATATATATGTATATATACTAGCTCTTATTTGATTTATGGAGGATGAAAAGCTTATGATGGGCTTGAAAACAATTGTAAGTTAATAGATTTTTGTATATAAGACCAACATAGATCCATCTTAACTCCGAATCTATCAAGCACCAAAAGGGATCAAATATCTCAATATGCAAACCTCTTCTTGAGTCAAAGCTTGAGGAAATGTTTGCATCTCAAGAGATTTGATTCCTCTCGACACTTGGTAGATCTAGAGTTAAGATGGATCTATGTTGCTTCTTAATAATATTATTTATATTTATCTAAATTTCACATCTCTAAATAAAAATATTCATATTTTTATTTTTATTAAAACCCTGATAATCCATTTACCTATATGCATGACTTTTCTTTAACATAACATTGATGATATGAATAGATAAATAAATATATAACTTAGAAAATAAACTTTATTGTAAATATTGAATTTTTACATGCTTTTTAATTATATTTAAATTTGAAATTCTAAAATATAATGACTAGATGTATCAGCTTTATACTCGGAAGACATTCTGATAATATAAAGGTTCTTAATAAAAAAATTATAATAATTTTCTTTAAAGAAAGTTCGGGTAAATAAACCTAAAGGGATCAACATACCACGGCTCCAAACTAGTAGAGCCTAATCCTGAGGGTGTTGAGGAGAATTGACCCCATTGGCCAGGGCCTAACCCCAAGGGCGTCAAGGAAAATTGAACATGTGACCTCCCAATTGGTGAGGTACTTAACAACGAGGACTCAACCAATTGAGCTAACCCTTGGAGCTAGCTAAAAATAAAATATAATTGTTACAAATATAAATCATTTTAATTTATATGTTTAAATGAAATTCTAAAATATAATAGTTACAAATATGAATCTTTATTTTAATATATATATATATATAAAGTTTTATATGTTAAAATATCATGTTCATTAACATGAATTATTATTGTTTTTTGCTCCACACTATAGCACATTAGGTAATTGCCTTGACCCAATTAGTTAAATTAAACATATTTCATATGTTTTGATTTAACAAAGTTAACTATACAATTTTTTTATAATTTTTTTGTTACTATTAGTTGAGGATTTAAACTTCTTATTACACAATACATTATGTGATTTTACAATCATTACTTTTATTAATGCAAGGTACTCATTCTTGTCATATCAATACTTTTTTTTAAATAATTATATAATTTTTTAAAAAAATAATTATGTAACTTTTTGGGTTAAAATCTAAATCAAATTTTGATATAAAATAAAACATATGCGTTTTTTATAAACTAAATAATAAATCAATATTATTATTATTATTATCTTCAAATATAAATTAAAATAATAATAATAATAATAATAATTTATTAGCTTATAAATCTATGTATATTTATAAGCTAATAAATTATTATTATTATTTTTATTTTTATTTTTTTTTCACAAAGTCGGCTGCTAAATGTATTCAAAAAAGAGGGGGAGACTAAGCTCTGAAGATACAGAAGAAGAGCTCATAGGACGAGCTTGCTGCTGATTTACATTGAAGCATTCCGCTGATATGCTTTTATATTCAATTTGAAAGGTTATAACACAAGTGTAAATTCGAATACACTGAGACAAAAGCAAACTAACTTTGCAATACATCTAATTTATACTTATGTGACTAATCTGTCGAGCAATGGAATCCTCCGAGTGGCTGTTAGCTTCTGCAACCTTTATACTAGAGGAACTAGTACTTAGGGCATTGATCTTATCCATCATATACTTGAGAATATCAACAGACTCCTGAATGTGCGCACAGGTATTTGATAGAGCGTTGAATTGCTCCTGCAGAGAAGAGATGCGATGAAGGAAGAGGTTGAGGTCGGCCTCATATTTGGCTGTGATAATCCTTGTAGCGGCATCGATTTTATCATCCAGGAGACGCTAATGCGTTCTGACTTGTTCAAGTTCAGCTTCTAAGTCGCGACAATGAAGACAATCTTCACTGTGGTTCATCAAAAAAGCTTCAAAACTGGCCAGGAGCAAACCTGAAAGAGGGCTCTCCCAAGCTGTAGTGGCGACAATGGGAACCCAAAGGTGGATCAGAACAGCGGGAGAGAGAGTTGAAAGCAGTCTCAAAAACTCGTGAACCGAGCTAAAGGAAATATCAGTCTTTAAAGCTGGGCAAGAGGAGGCATGAATGTGCAGGACAGAAATGTGATGAAGCAAGATGGAGATCCTTATCACAGCAACGAGGAAGGATCGGGCAATAAGCTTGTGAGATGAAGCGAGGACGTTAATATAAATCGCAACCCGATTGTTAACCACAGAGGCGAGAGCAGAGGAGTCAAATATCATGAAGGTGGGTGCTTGCTGATGAAGGGGAGGCTTCCTGAAATAAATAACCGGTGGGCAGAGGCCCATGAAGTACCGGATCACGTGAAGGAGGCTTGGGCGATCACGAGTTTCACAATAGTAGCTTAGATTCTGAGGAACAACGAAATCTGCACTGAGATACGAAGGGATTTTCGGCGGCTTGTGACAGAGGGCATCGGGATTACTATGGGTTTGTTCAGGGTACATTTTTGCAGAAACACGGGGCGATTGATATAAACACATTAAGTCAATCATGAAAATCAAGGGATGAAATGGTATAGATCCTCATTGTTATAGAAAAAGCTTCCTTTGGGCCGAGAGCAAGCTTGACTGGCCCATTTATCAGCTTCTCGATTAATGGATCGAAGAATGTGATAGAAATGGAATTCCTGATCATGGGATATCAAGACTTTGCATCTGTTGATGGTTTGCTGCAAGAAAATATTGGAAGCTTTCCGCCTGTTGTTCATTAAATTAATAATGATGGCAGAGTCACCGAAGATGAGGGCTTTTTTGATTCCCTGAGCTTGTAACTGAAGAATGCCTTGATAGAGGGCCAGAGCTTCGGCTCTATTGTTTGAGAGGATTCCCAATCCCCATTCAAAGGAGACTAAGGGTTCCCCAGAAGGAGAGAAGATGATGCCCCCTACTCCTGCCGCTCCCGGATTTGATTTGGAAGCACCGTCAAAGAACAAGGAGTGGGAGTTACTTGAACGAAGCCAATTGCTGAAGTCGTCCTGCTTTAGGCGAATTTTCCATCTGTGACTGTTAGCGTTGCCCAGGTTTCTGCAGACTTTCACTGCTGGGGGGATACTAATCTTGTCGATTAAATTTCTTATGAAGTCTTTTTCCTCAGCCCATAGACTATTTATGTCAATATTTTGTGTGATCTTAGAAGCAATAGTTTTGATCACCAGACTTTTTGCTTTGACACAAAGATGCCTGATCAAAGTCTCTTTGTCTCTAAAAATCATGTTGTTCCGAGCAATCCAGATCCTCCATAAAAGAGCAAATGGGAGGGTGTCCCACACTCTCTTAGCAGGATTTTGTTTCATGGATTTCCACGGGTAATTTCTTTTCCAATTAATTAAAGCTTCGCCAATGGATTGTTGAGGATTCCAGATGGGGGATGCGGAAGGATTGATGCTACTCCAACAAGAGACTGCAAAAGGACATGAGATAAAAAGATGTTGTATAGATTCCTCTGCTTCTTGGCAATTAGGACATCTCGAGGGTCCAACAATACCTATTTTTTAAGGTTCTCTACAGTGAGAGTTTTTTCTTTCAAGAGGATCCACATGAAGAATTTTACCTTGGGAATTACTTCTTCTTTTCTTAAAATCTTCCAATGAATCCATGTTGGCACTTGGTGTTCCTTGCTATTTAAATAATCATAGCCTACTTTAATTGTGTAGCTAGTTCCTGAGGGGCCCATCTGAATTCATCCTTGTCGTTTTTAAAAGTGGGAGTAATGTTGTGCAGATGTTTACAAAACTTGTCAAAACTGCCTTTGAGGCGTTGAGGGATGGGAGGAAATTTCCATCACATCCAAGCATGGGTTATTGCATCCCATTGAGAAATTTGGTCTAAATTACATATACCTTTACTTTGCAGATAGGAAATTATAGAATCCATACCTGGGAGGCTGTTGATTGGTGGATTTCCCATGATTTTATCAGTGCCAATGTTGACTTTCTTACCTCCTTTGGGCACCTTGGAAATGTTTTGCGCCATGAAAGGGATGGATTTTTTACATAACTTCCAAATCTTAGTGCAGTTTCTGTTGGGAATCTCAACCGCAAGCAGAAGCTGCCTTGGTTGGCTGAGGTATTTTGCCTCCAGGACTTTTTTCCACCAGGCTGTTAGGTTTTCCATGAATCTCCATATCAGCTTTCCGCCAAAGGCTAAATTCATGAGAGTTGGGGATCTAATGCCAAGGCCTCCTTTCTCTTGGTTTTGGATGACTTGTTTCCATCCAACCAAGTTGAATTTTTTCCTCTCATTTTTCCCTCCCTGCCAAAGAAAGAATCTGAGAACACTGTCCATTTTGCAAAGAAAGGAGGTTGGAGCTTGTGCCAGGGAAAATTGATAAAGGGGAAGAGAGGAAAGGCCCGATTTGAGGAGCACCAGCTGCCCTGCTGGATTGAGCCAAGAAGTTCCCCACTTCTGGACTTTCCTTTTCATTTTGTCTAAGGTAATTTCCCAAGCATCTGCCCTTGCATTCCCTATACTCACCGGTATTCCAAGGTAGCTGAAATAGTCCCAATTTAACTTGCATGGAACACCAAAAATGTTGGCAATGCTTTGAATCGTTTGAGCTGAAGCATTCCATCCATAAATACAACTTTTGAGATGGTTAATCTGACCCCCTGAGTATCTCATGAATTGATCTAGCAAGGATTTGAATCTTCGAGCTATGATTGTGGTCGCCCCACCCAACAACAGAGTATCGTCTACGAATTGGGAATGGTTAATGTTTTTTACTCCATCCTCAAATTTAATACCAGTGATGAGGCCTGCCTACCTCTTGTGATCAAGCCGGAAGTTGAATGACTTTGCCATTAAAAGGAAAAGGTAAGGGGATAAGGGGCAACCTTGTCTTAATCCTCTTGAGGTTCGAAAGGAAGGTCCAGGTCTACCATTGATAAGGGGAGCAATCCAAGGACTAGAAATACAGGCTCTTATGATATCAAGAAAGAAGGGAGAGAAGCCCATTTTCTGGAGAACCACAAAAAGAAAAGAATGCCTTACCCTGTCAAAGGCATTGGACATATCCAATTTCAGAATAAAGCCCTTTTCATTCCTGGAGTGGCTAGAATGAATGGCTTCCTGGACCAAGAGAATGGAATCTGAGATTTGCCTGTTAGCTATAAAGCCTCCTTGGTTTTCAGAAACTAGCATCGAAAGGAGAGGTTTGAGACGGGAAGTAAGGATTTTTGTGAAGATTTTATAGGAAGAGTTGCATAATGATATTGGCCTAAAGCGAGAGAAATTAGAAGGACGGTTCTCCTTTGGAATGAGGGCCAGGTGTGTTGAGTTTGTATAACCTCCTATTTTGCCTTTCCTCTGAATCCATTTGAAGTATTTTATGAGATCCTTTTTTATCAATTCCCAATATTCTCTATAAAAACATATTAGGAAACCATCCGGACCTGGTGCCTTGTTAGGCTGAAGGCACCAAATTGCTTCCTTAATTTCCTCCTCTTTTATCTCTTCTGTCAATTTTTTGTTTATGTCTGCTGTAATTTTGGTTGGCAAAAACTGCAGGAGGTTATCAAAGGGTTCTTCCTCCCCTGTTTCAGTTAAAAGCTCCTTGAAGTGGTCTGAGGCAGCACCTTTGATAGTTGTTTGATCAGTGTGTCGGGTCCCTGCATTGTCTATGATGACTATTATGTTGTTTTTGATTTGCCGAGCAGTGGCTTGCTTATGAAAGAACGAGGTATTCTTATCTCCGCTTTTCAGCCAAGTTTGCTTGGATTTAATACGCCATTTTTCATCCTCTTCTCTTTTGATATTGCATAACTGATTGTAAAGGTTTTCTTTTTGAATCTTTTCATCCTGATGGTACTCTTGATTTTCTATTGCACATTGAAAATCTTCAATTTTGGCTTTCACCTCTCTTTTTTTTTCCTCTGGTTCATTGTACTGCGTTTTTGCCCAATTTTTGAGCGTTTTTTCACATTTTTTATTTTATTCTCCCATATAAAGCCCGGAGATCCTTCCACATGTTGACCCCAGGTTTGATGGATCTGTTGAGATTGCAACAAGATGATGGAGCTTAGTGAAAAGAGTCGCCTTCACTAAGTTGGCCCGCATGCAAATTATGGCACAAAGTCTATTTTTAGACATATGGATCATGTCTATGAGTTGCAGGATGTTGTTTATGGATGATTGGTCAAGTTGGCAAAAATAGATGGACTTCTATTTTTAGACAACATCGGTGACACTGTCAAGTATAATTATAGAGCAGTCAAATATTATTAGCTTATAATACTATTTAGACTATAAACTTTATCTTATTCTCTTGGAGCACTTCAGTTTGAGCTACAGATGTGGCACATGCAACTGTCAGAAGGAAATACGTTTTCTTTGTGGGTCAGTTGAGTTGTTGCATGCATGACTTCATTTAGAACTCAATTAGTTGAGTTTGGTGGAGTTGATTGTGGAGTTGATGGAGTTGTGTTCAGTTTGACTTGGTTAAACTAGTTGTAATTAGTCTAACTGCAAATAGACTAATGATGAGTAGTTAAACTAAATATTAACTCATAATGAAACTAAAGAATACATCAGTTAACTCAGTTGCATGTCAGTGCATGTTCAGTTCAGCAGGGATAGGTGTTAGAGGATCAGATTGCTATCAGTTGTGACTATAGTTGTGCATGAGGATTTGCACAATCGATGGGATTGAGTTATGGCAATGAGAATTGGCCAATACCAAGTGATTATAGCCTCTGCTCACGTGATTCCCAGTGTGAGTGATTCTTTTGAGGTAAATACGAGTTTGGTTCAACCATTCTCATCCATTCTTGTGCAGGTATTGAGCAGTGGAAGCAGGCAAGCAGTGGAATAGATTTGGAGATCAGATCTAAGCTGTATTGTGTGTAACAGGTGGAGATAGTGCTAGATACTTGTGAGAAATATTGACTATTGTAATGTTACATGTTCTTAATCATTAATATACAGATAGTGTGGGGTTTTTAGCTGTAAGCTTTCCCCGGGTTACATACTGTGTTAATGTGTGCATGCTCTTGATGTTTTATTGTTATTGATGCTACTATATTGATGATCAACGTAGAGGAGATTAACTATTGTGTATGTATTCCGCAATAGTACATGATCAAGATAATCTCCATTGAATATGTGTTTATTATTCAAAATTTCTACATGGTATCAGAGCTGTTGATCATCAAATCTACTATTCAGGAAGTGTTTACATTATATTTCTTCAGGCAGAGTCTGTAATCGGGCCAAGTAGCCTCTAGATTCCTTCCTTTGGAAGGTGAGATATCCAGTGAATGCCCATACAGTCAATCTCTGTACAAGAAATACCTTGTTCTCACAAATTCTAGATCGAAAGCAGTTGAGTTGGAGCTGGTGGAATTCGAATTTGCAACAGTGTTTTCTTGGTGTCAAAACTAAGATGTCTTTCACAGGATTGCGATTGGAGTATGCTCTTGAGGGCAGCTCAAACTATATTGCATGGAAGGACAGGATGGAGGCAGTATTGGATGATAACGGGCTGAAGGAGTTTATAGATACGGATATCCCAAAGCCTACTGATGCTACTCAAGTTGATGCTTGGCAAAAGAAGATTGCAAAATGTCGAAGGATTTTGTTAGAGGGCGTGAAGGATCACATTGTGTGCAGCCTCCATGGAAAGGCTACTCCATATTTGATGTGGAAATCGTTAACAGAATTATTCCAAAGCAAGAGCGATCAGAGGAAGCTGGCGCTCAAAGATAACTCAGAAACATCAAGTGCGAGAAGGGTGACAGTATTCCCAAGTATCTCACGAAGTTCACTCAGTGTCGAGATGAGCTGGGAAGTGTGGGGGTTACTGTCTATGATGAGGACTTGGTGAGCTTGGCTCTCCTTGGTCTTCCGAAGAGTTGGCATTCCTATCAGGACTCTGTCAATGGTCGGGAGAAGTTGCCAGGATGGGAAAGACTATGGTCAGATCTTGTGCAGGAGGAGATCAGGCGGAGTACTAGGGACGGATCTTCGTCAAAGGGAGCTGATGAAGAGAATTGTGCTTTGGCTGCCAAAGCAAAGAAAGGGAAGAGCAAGAAAGCTTCTCAGTCTGGTGCGAAAGGCAAGAAGCAGGATATGTCCAAGGTGAAGTGTTTTCACTGTCACCAGCACGGACACTATGCCACAAATTGTCCGCAGAAGAAGAAGAACAAGCAAGCTGCTGGATCTGCAGTGGGAGAGGCCTAGCTTCTCAGTTTGAGCTTGATTTTTCATTGATCGCATGCTTGGTTTCAAGTGTGATGGGATCAGTGTGGTTCTTGGACAGTGGTGTTTCTTTTCACATGATGGGAGATAGAGATTTGTTTTCTGATCTGGAGGACAAAGATCTTGGAGTGCACATCGAGATGGGCGATGATGGTAGATACAGTGCGACCGGTATCGGTACCATTTCCTTTGAGAGGGAGTCTGGTAAACCCTTTGTATTGAAGGAAGTCATGCATGTTCCAGGATTGAAGAAGAATCTCATCTCAGTGGCGATGTTAGAAGACAAGGGGTATGATGTTGTTTTCAGCGAGGGAAAGTCTTTCCTGCGCAGCAAGACAACTGGTGAGACCCGGAAGATAGGGGTTCGAGTAAGGAATCTTTATCAGTTGCATGTAGATGGATGCACAACAATGGCATGCAAGGTAGAAGGATTGGTGAGCTAGGATTATGGCAAGTTGTGGCACAGGAGATTGGGTTACCTTCACCATGGAGCCTTGAAGATACTGCAACAGATCACTACAGGGCTTCCTAAAGGCACACTTGCATAGTCAGATCAGTGCAAGGGGTGTACTTTGGGGAAGTTTGTGAAAGCCACTTTTCATGAGAAGGATAGTCACACCACGAAGATCCTTGAGAGAATTCACACAGACGTGTGTGGACCTTTCTCAGTTGCTTTGACAACAAAACACAGGTATTATGTGATTTTTGTTGATGATTTCTCTCGTAAGTGCTGGATCTTCTTCATGCAGAAGAAGAGCGAGACATATTCAAAGTTCTGTGAATCAAAGCACTGGTCGAGAAGGAGTCGGGGAAGAAGGTGAAGGCTCTTAGGAGCGATAATGGTGGTGAATAAATCTCGGACGAGTTCAAGGATTTCTGCAAGGCAGAAGGGATTCGTAGAGAGCTCATAGCTCCCCATAACCCACAGCAGAACGGGGTAGCTGAGCGGAAGAACAAAACGATTGTGGGT
>APFE031484816.1:60552-75181 GCA_000404065.3 Pinus taeda | reverse complement strand
AACCCCTCTTTCCATCTGGAATCGATTACAAAATCCCTCTCACTATAATTACAGTGGAAATTCTCAGTAAAAATTGGATCCTGAACGACAGCCACCTAATATTTAGAATGGGGTTTTCTCGGTTACCTCTACATCACGAATGAATCACAATCAATCACGAAGACCCTGGAAAATTCTAATTGCATGTTCAAAATTTTTTACAGAATTATGATATGAAAAGAATCATAAATGAATGAAAATACCCCAGCCGTAAAGAATGGGAGTCCACATAAACCAATCTGAAATATGCGAAGTCCCTTAGTCTTTATGTGCATGAGGATTGCTCATATCCCCTTCGTCCTTCGCACTTCCCTTGTCTCTTATGTGAAGAGCTCTTCAAGCGAAAGTCGATGAGTGAAATGAGCTATTCCTTCATTCATATATATACGTTTCCTTCCTCATGTTAAGGGGGTTGCTTATTCATGGCCGACCTCCCTTTATTACATGTAAATCCCACGTATATCATACATGCCCCACATAATTCATGTCGGCTTTAGAATTTAGAATTTATCATACTTTCAATTAAAAAAACTTGCCCAAAAAATACCTTGCTGTATGAAAAATAAAGGGGTGTAAGTTGTAACTATACCAACGCTGATTAGAATTTAGAATATTTTCAATTAAAAAAACTTGCCCAAAAAATACCATGTTATATGAAAAAACTTGCCGCGTAAGAACGTTTGGTGCGTAAAAACGTTTTGGAAAAAGTTCCAAACGTCAAAAATCCGTCTTTAACTCTTTCAGGCGCGTCACTCAAAACGGGGAATGACAAATTCCAGCCATCAAATACGTGCAAAAAGCCTTATGACGGGCAAAATGCCCGTCAAATTCCATCCCTGGGTGGGGCTTGACTCCATTGTTGACAACTATGGGTGCCTTAACATTGACAATTCTTTCATAAAAAAATTGTAGTTACACATAGATGACATCAGCGACATGCAAGATGTGTTTTGCATTAATGAAAATGACTTGTCCATTGCCCATCAAGAATTATCATATTCGACACTGATTCCACTAGTGAGGAATGTTTGACACAATGAACTCTATGCGTATTCCACCCAACAACCATGGGCTGTAATTGATGCAACTATTACAACTACTTTCTACGCAATGTCACACATATACTCTCATTTATTTATCCATCTCCCTTTCTAAGTATAGAGATCTTGTAGTGGTCACATGAATTTGAATTTTGACTTTTTATTAATATATTAAAAATAATGCTTCTAAATATGTGTAGGATATTTATTCACTAAATTTAATATTAAAATATATATACACGTTGGCGGAGGAGACTTGGACCATCTTATAGTGTTCGCAAGTAGAAGGTTATCCAACGCAGAGAAGAATTATCCCACCACCGTGCACGAAGGATTAGCCATGGTATACGCACTCCAAAATTTTAGGCACTACTTGTTGGGTGGCCATTTTAAGATGTATACAAATCAGTCCACGTTGAAATACCTAGTCAATAAGCCCGTGTTGGGTGAGATAATTTGCAGGTGGTTGTTATTGTTCCAGGAGTATGATTTTGAAGTTATTGTGTACCCTGGACCACTGAACGCAGGACCAGACCATCTGTTGTGCATCGAAACAGGGGAAGATCCCTCTAATATGGAAGAAGGATTTCCTGGCATGCAACTATTTGCAGTGCGCATTGTGGATGGTCATTTTGAGGATATCATACACTTCCTAACGAAAGGAACTACCCCGAAAGGATACACCATCCAACAGAAGAGGGAGTTAGTGGTGCGCACAACAAATTTTTCCGTCATTGTTGGGATCTATACAAAATGGGGACAAATGAGATATTGCGAGGATATGTACCAGAGTTTGAAAGAAGCAGTATCCTCATGGACGCTCATGGGAGCCCCGCGGGAGGAAATTATGCAGGGAGAGTGACCGCACAGAAGATTCTACGTGGAGGGTTATGGTGGACAACCCTCCATCATGATTCAAAAGCTTACTGCAAAGCGTGTGATGTTTTTCAAAGCACTGGCAGGCCATCACGGAGGGATGAGATGCCTCTGAATCCAGATATGACATTACAACCCTTTGAGAAATGGGTGATAGATTTTGTGGGACCCATCCAGCCCCAAGGAAAGATGGGAGCGAGGTACATTATCACTCTGACAGAGTATTTAACTCGATGGGTGGAGGCATAGCCTGTGAAGGATTGCATAGGCATGACTACTATGAAGTTCCTCTTTGAGTATGTATTGGCATGATTTCGTTGTCAAAATATTTTGATGAGTGATCATGATATGGACTTTCTGAATGAGACGATCAACATGCTAAAGGAGGAATTCCAGGTATATCACAATAAGAGCATGCCTTATCACCCACAGGCTAAAGGGACGATGGAAGCATTCAATAAAGTGTTGGATAATGCACTGACCAAGGTTTGCAACACTCATCGAAGTGATTGGGACCTATGCATACCCACAGTAGTATGGGCCTATCAGATGACATGCAAAAAGTTGACTGGACAAACACCCTCTAGGCTTGTCAATGGCGTTGAAGCAGTAATGCCCACGGAATACATTGTGCCTAGTCTGCGCATAACAACATTCACAGGTATGAAGGACCACAGACCCCATGAAGAAAGGCTCCCATAGCTGGCTGAACTTGAGGAAGAGAGATTTCTAGCTGGATTTCACCAACAATTCCAAAAGCAGTGTTAAAAAGCATGGCATGATCGGCACATTAAGCTGCTCACCTTTAAGGTAAATGATCTGGTTTTGTTATATGACAATAAGTTTGATAAATTTCCTTTGAAATTAAGAATGTACTGGTTAGGGCCCTATGTCATTAAGGAGATTATTGACGGAGGAGTGGCACAGTTGGTCAAATTGAATGGAGATCCCTTCCCAGGAAAGGTGAATGGCAGTCGATTGAAGCCATATAGCAGTGGTTCGACCATGTGACTAGATGAAGGTAGCACAGTCTTAGTGCTCCAGGCAGCTAAAAGGAGGCACGAGATTATAAACTACATTTCCTAGGTTGGGGAGCTGCGTCATTGGAGGATTGTGTGAAGCCTAGGGTGTTGACCCTATCACTTGGTTGCCTAAGTATGTCCCTTGGCACAAGGGAAAGACCAAAGTGCCAAAAGACATCGATGAGAACAAGGTCCCCTTGCAAATCCCTCTATTGCCAAATGAAATTATTTTTGAAGGACCACGCATGGGGCGGGTTCCTCTGTTGAAACTTCAAGATTAGGACTTGGCCGACCACAAGAAGTTCCCACAGCTGGCGAATGAGTAGCTGATGTGTCACATCATTGATACAACCACTAGAATGACCGCATTGGAGCCATGGAGGTGGCTCAGAGGAGTAGATAAGGCAGGGTTGTTCAACTTGCTTTGGGTGTCACACTACAACCGCACCCTAGTTACAGTATTCGTCATCAAGCAGCTGTTGTGCTTGGTGCATGATGGGTGTTTGTGGCTGGAGGAGCCAATACCCATCACGGATCAATTGATCCATAGGATAACGTGGTTTCCTTACACAGGAGAGAATCCAGCCATGATATTTGGCAAAAAAGGTGGTGAGGAGGCCCTTGCAGAGGCCATGAAATAAAAGTTTAACTTGGTGAAGAAGCTATGCGAATATGCATCTACGACCCTACTATAAAGGTAGCTATGCAGATTTAGTAGGGAAGGTGATGAGGAATTGTCGCATCGATGAGGTGTCGGCACCTGTCCTCGTGCCAGTAGCCTAGTGTGCCGAAGGAGTCCAGTTCAACTGGGCGGACTACCTACGCGATGAGTTCCTTGCGAATTGTTGCGAAGCATAGGAGCTCAGCAAGATGTTCCACTACGCATGGCTCTTGCTATCGATTGTGCTGGTAGCATAGGAGCTGCCAGAGGACTGTCAATTCCTTTCGGTCGCACCAAACCTAACAGAAGCAGCAAAGTATGCTTCGTTGTGGGCGACCAAGGACGCGCAGTGTGTCAAGGACAGCAAGATCTTCAGGATCTTGATGGAGATGAACATCCGCATGGCCATCAATTGCAAATCACAACTATTGCCTACAGTGTACACAAACCTACAAGGCTATGCAGAGTTTAAAGCAAACTTTCACCATGTATCCATCAAGGTGCAGAAGCACCCTACACAGAAATGGTATGACTTACCTTACCTAGCAATGGATGATAACATTGATGCAGTACTTGATCAATGGCCGATAGAATGGCACGCTACAGTATACTTGGCAGAGGGAGGGAGAAAGTTTGCCTCACAAAGAAAGAAGGAGAAGGCCAAGCTAAAGATGACTTAGCTGGCACAAGGCCCAGGTGGAGCGCGATGTCGCTTAGCAGACATAGAAGCAAACAGGTGGAACAAAGTGGGGCTCTGACAAAGGCATGAGGTCGCCTTCACCTGAGACAGAGGAGGAGACAAACAAGCAGACAGAACAACACGGCATGGACCCACAAGCGACATCTGCCTGCATCAAGCGCCCAAGGGAGTAGGAGAAAGGAGGGTATAGGAACAAATCAAAGGCTACCAAGACATCACTGGACCCAATCATGCTAACATAGGGTGATCTGCATGACATCAGTGACAGGGTGCGGCATGTCACCATGGAAGCCCTATAACAACTTGAGCAGTAGCAGCAAATAATATTGGGGGCTATCCTGAAAGGTTTGAAGGAGCTGCAAACCCACACATCACAAGCTGGCATGGTGTCTACCAGCCTTTCTATCGGCACTTCAGCAGCTGCCAAGATGTTGCGCGCAAAGGCCTCCAGTGCAATAGTGCTACCTAATGGAGCACTGACCACGGAGAACGAAGCTGAAAGGTCCACTGTCAATGCCCTAAAGGGAGTAGGGCTGAATATGGTAGTGCTCCCTGGTGAAGCACTCCACCTTTTGCAGGATGGAGTGATTGTGGAGCTGAGGGCCTGTGAGCATCGCTCCCTCCAGGTGATTAGTGAGCAGCGGATTAACAAAGAGCAAATGGTACTACAGCGAGACTCTGCCATAGCCCTTGTGACCAAAGTGACCAATTAGAACAAGCGTACTATGTAGGTCATCGAGGAGGCATGCTGAATGGTCCCAGAGTTAGCCATTCCCAAGGAAGAACCAGTCGAGGTGCATGTTCGCAAGCTGGCCATGGGGGTGCGCAATGCTCAAACAGAAATGGTGAGGGTTCAGTTGGAGTTGAACCTACAGATCACAGAGTTACAATTGAAGGCCTAGCCTTCAACTATGCTAGATGTAAAGGAGAAGTGGGTGATCGCTATCACAAAATAACTAACAGCGGTTGACAGTGTAGTAGTAGACTACATGCAACCTTTTGAGCAGTCATTCGAGGTCTTGATGAGCTTGTGGGAGGACCCCAATATACAGTGACTGAAGATAGAAGCATGCAAGCTACAACATCACCATGATTATGTCAAAGGCATAGCGTGAACCGTCACGCTCACACAAAGACTAGCAAAGCTGCAGGAGGCCAAGAAGTTGAAGGAACAGGTGGATGCAGAGTTACACAAGGAAGCAGTACTAAAGGCACGACTGAAGCCCTGGCTAGATGAGGCTTACATGGTGATAGGCTCTATTGAAGGAAATCTTGTGCCTCTGTAAGCAACTTAGCACAAGCTTTAGGTCGACTGCATAGTGCACTATTGAGGTTGCGGTCATACGAGTCAAACTAGAAGGTATTCGTGCTAATATGTCTATGCCTGCTGAGTCACTCCAGGGCTAGTCACAATGTTTTTGTTGGGGGCCTATTGGGAACGGGATCCCCCAAGGACAATTTTTGGGCTAAAAGCCCATGTTTTGGATCAAATTTTGTAGTAAAGTTGTAAAGTCTCTGCATTTTGTGGTCGCGGAGCGCAAATGTGCCATGAGTTATAAAGGGTTGTCTGCCCTTATTTTTGTAAAGTAAAGTCGACTGTAAAAGATCTACCCATGGTCCAAGGACCATGGGATTGTATAAAAAGAGAAATTAAGTAAGATCTAAGTAGTTTTTCAGAGTTAGAAAGTCATAGTTTTGAAGTGAGAAGTCTAAATTTCGGATCATAGCGTAGGTAGTGGCTCTGCAGCTTGGTGTGCAGAGGCTTAGGGTGGAAGTCTGTCGTTGACAACGTGGACCCCTGCAGTAATGTGTGCAGGGTGGATAGAATCTGTAATCATTTGAAGAGATCAATAAAGAGAAGCATTCTACAAATTCTGTGTCTTTGTTTCATGTTAATGCATCTTGACATGTTATGTATGAACTTCATTTATAATGCTTATATGATGCGCCAATGTATGTAGTTACGTTGGTTAAGTGAATGCAAGTAAGAACATATGTTTACGCGGTGCTAACTATGATTGTTTAATAAGATAAGTAAGACACTTAAACTAGTTTGGGAATCTGCACGGTATGCTT
The DNA here is from genome assembly GCA_000404065.3 of Pinus taeda. Classification (NCBI taxonomy): domain Eukaryota; kingdom Viridiplantae; phylum Streptophyta; class Pinopsida; order Pinales; family Pinaceae; genus Pinus; species Pinus taeda. The sequence continues at coordinate 68,767 of APFE031484816.1, read as the reverse complement.
CCCTATTAGCGCGAAAGTACTGAGCTGTAGGTTAGCGCTGCGTAAAGGCCAATCATACCTTTTCGCAGAGGTACTGAAGGGTGGAATAAAGGGCTAGTCTGGAAAACCCTATAACTAAGTGACCTGCATGAAAGCAGGAATAGAAGGGATAAACTGACATCACAACCATCTCAAGGTGCAGAAACTTGGTTCCAGCAAGCCCCCATACTACTTCGGGTGAGACTTCGATCCGCGCTCTGCAGGCTGATGCTGAAAGGGCCAGTAGTGTAGGGATTTGTTTGGCTAAGTAACGTTGAACCTGGTTTAGGCCCCACCAAGCCAACAACTGCATAGGGAAAGAGGGAAGGTGAAAGGTTCATCCTTCAGGACTACGCTATGAGTTCAAAGGGAAAGGAGTATTTACAGAGAGCACAATTTAACTAGTCAAAGGCAGAGAGGAGGATTCCTCCATCATTCCCCACAGCACAATGCACTCTATAGGTATAGGTTAATCCAATTTTGGGTGCACATTATAGTGGAGAAGGGGGAAGGGTGAGGCTTCAACCTTTGAGAGTGCACCATTCCCTCAAATGAAGAGGAGGCTTGAAAGAAAGTGAAATTATCTTCAACAAGGGGTGATTGTTGCTTTTCAACTCTATTTTCATCCTAGACTAGCAAAAGTTTACCCAACAATGGGTTCTTGACCATTTAGTTTGTGTTATTCATTGCTTGAGGCCATAGGTATGAAGGAAGTTCACTTATGAGGGTTTTGACAGTACTGGGAGGATAGGAGGATCTTTGCATTGCATTTTTTTCCTCTACAAAAGGGTGAAAGAGGTCCATGATGTTATCTAGGAGTTCTCTATGTTCCATGCAGGGTAAAAGTGACCAAAAATCAGTGTAGCGAGTCAACACTATCAATAAGGGTCCACTGACTTCCCTTGGGAGGATCATAATGTGAAACATATTTAGGGTGACCTTGAGAGTGACTTATTGCAACAGTTTTTGGTAGTATGATTTCATCACTAATGCCTATGGGTAAGTTGATATCGACATTCGATGGGATGGCCCAAGGTTTCACAACTTGTAGTGGGCTAATGGACCAAGAAGGGCTCCAAAATGGATAAATGTGGGATCAACAACATAAAAGAGGGAAATACATCCAGACATGACTCAAAGTTGGATAACACATGCAAAACCATCAATATAAGCCATAAGGATACACATGACTCATGAATAATAGTCACACCTTGAAGAGACAACAAAACGACACTTATGTCTAAGTTTGACAGTTGAAACGACACATTACGACGCTTAGAACACAAGTTACGAAAATTATGATGATTGTTACCAAATAGTACACTAATCTATAGGAACATGTATAACACATATTTTAATGATATTTAATACCATCTAATGGAGTAGAGTGCGCTAGAACTAACTTTGGTGATATGCAAAAGGTTTGACACATGCAAGAGTGAAAATCATAAAGGTGACACCTGTGACATGATGAAAACATAAGATGTCACTTGAAAGATGTAAATGACCTTGAAAGTGACACATGTCAAAGTGAATATAACATTAAAATTCCATTTATCAAAGTTAAATCAAGTCAAAATGACAATTGTAAATATGAAAACGTCACTTGTGAAAGTGAAAATGCACAAAAGGCAATAGTTGAGAAAACTCGCGAAAATAGAAGTACAAACACAAAAATGTGAGGGGGACTATAATTAAAAGAGAACACTCATTGTTGACATGATTTTAACATCACACAATAACTCTCTTGATAGGTGGTGTTATGTTTGTTCTAGCTTGCATAAAGGAAGTGTTCTCATGAAATCATTAAAGACTATGCATGTGAGTGCAAGTGAATTGATAGTTCAAAAATAGGAAGAAGACTTGAATGCTTTGAAAAAAATCAAGTGATCATAGGGTAACCATAGAGAGAAATATTTTAAGATCATCATTAGGCTCCAAAATTCAAGTGTGAGAAAATTTTTGGAGGGTGTTGATCGCAACGACAACACTTGGTGACACGTTGGTAGAACTTTAGCTTCTTTATTTATGTTTAATTCTCTAAGAACAAGGTATTTGTATTTCTAGGAGTATTTATTCATCTCACAAATTCGCTTGACTTCCCTACTTAACTATATTAGAGATATACTCCCATTCATTCCATTACCGGGTTAGATGCATAACAAGGCTTGGAAAATATCAATTGTTTCGATTTGGGAAATGGTATATACGCGATAATTTTAGGATATTCAAATAATGAGTTTCATCTCTAGTGTTTATCCATTGCCACTAGGCTTGAACAGTAGACCGAAAAAGTCGCTACAGTGGCACAAGCATTTTTTCACTGCAAACAAACCTCGACAGTACCCCGACGAAGTCACTTGCTTCACCTCCCTGCAAAGGAAGATTTTCTCTTCTTTCACCCTTTATTTATTTATTTAATAGGATTGTTCTTTGGAACTTATTATTTTGAACGAGAAGAAGAGGGATCTTGACTTATTGAAAGCAGAGGAGGTTTCCCTTTCAGAGAAGTCTTTATATAACATCTAATAATATTTTGCTCACTTTAGATTTCCCTTTATCCTTTTCCTACTTGACTGGATCAGAAATAAAAACTTTATTTACTTACAATACTGAGTTGAGGAATTAGGATCCTAAAATAGATAGGGAATTTATGTTTCGACCAAAATATTTCCATTCGAGTGGATCATTTTCCATTCAGACATCATTGACTTAAAGATATATGAACCTAAGATAGAGAAGAGGTAATAAATTAGACAAGCATTGTTCGTCATCACAATTTTCCTTTTCGATTTTTTCCACATTGTCTTTTGAGCAAAATAGGAGTGTTTTTCATGAAAATTAAAATTAAACAAAAAAGAGGAAAATATATGACTAAACAATGAAACAAATAAAAACTAACCAAGCCAAATGAGGCAGAACATAAAAACTATATGTTGAGTAGATATAAAGAAAACAACATATGCATATACTCGATGGAGAGTAGGATAGAGGGTGGTTGCAATGCAAGGGAAACTAAATGCAATTAAGCCTACTCCTAACCTAATAAACTAGAAGTTTAGGGCTAAGTGTAATGATATTTCAGTTGTAGCCATCGTCTTTCCTAACCTACAACCACAAAGTTATGAGCAATTAAAATCAATATAAAATTTTGTGCGATAGAAAATATAAGAACTTTGAAAACTTGCACGATAAACTGGCGGTCTTTCTTATTACGAAAATAATGTGTCATACTGAATGGTTTGTGTCATTTTCATGCTTTACCTTGTTGTTTAAAATCTTGGTTATACAAACCTTGTAGGCTTCTTGCAAGTATACATTCAACTACGCTCTTAGTTCTTGAAAACATTAAAAGGGATAGAAACTTATTATTTGCATAGGAGGTTTCCATGTAACATTACTCTAACCATTCAACAATTGGATCAAATTGGGACTCATGGGAATATGAATTTTCGATTAATCTATTCATATCACAATGAAAATATTTGGTATTCTGATCATACTGGTCGATTATCATATAATTTTCTTGATTCTCTTTTGGTTCCCTATGTATCCAATTACGTGCAATGTAAACAATAAGAAATATTAGGGAATTTAAGACAATTTTTGAGATTATGAATCTAGGAAACCAAACAGGATACTGAGTTGACAAAATATTAGAAACAAATGACAAATCAAAATCAATGCTAACAAAACGGCTTGGGTCAGCTAAATGATTGAAACAATTGCAATTATTCTAAAAAAGGAAATGTGACATGGATATTAGTAGCTTCATGATATGCACCAAAGAGATAATGAGATGATATGATTTGGAAAAGTTTAATACATAAAAATATTTCTATCCAAAATTACCTTTATCTCGGTCATCAAAATGCTAGGCCTTAAAACTGTAAGGACCCATGAAAGGAGTGCTCTGCAACACTCGGTCTAGCTCAAGGGGTTGACATGAAAAGGGACTAACCAAACTAGAGTCTTTCATCTGATCAGAAATTATATCTTGGATATCATGAAGATCAACTTGAAAATACCAAGAGTCCTTTAAGGATGAGCTCATAACCAGTGGATCAATTGTAGGTTTTAACGCCATACAGAAATTACCTGCATACGAATTCTAAAACTCAGAAAATAAACAATGTGAGATCATAACACATAAAACACATATACATAGAGATTTTCCCCTGGATCCCAAAACCGGGACTACTAGCTTGATTTTTCATTATGTTCCTTTCAATCTTACAATACATATTTATACATTCCAAAGCATCCAATACCATGGACTAAAAACCATCGTGTCCAATACCATGGACCAAAAACCATCGTGTCCAATACCATGGATTGAAAACCATTGCGTCCAAAAAACATCTGCGAAAATCATGCACAAAACCATAAGTGGGTCCGCCCAACCTAACATAGGGTCCAAAACCAAAATTTTCCGGGTCGCTACCCTGGAACCCATAAAGTGGGGTTACAGGTACCCTTCAAACCCCCTGTTAACTACATGGAAAGCATATAACACAACCCAACACTCCCACTTGTTGTTTTCTTTCCACAAGTGGCCACAAGAGAGCTTAGTCATTTTCTTAGCCCTGAAATGCCCATTGTCTCTCTACACCAAGAGAACTTCTCGGAGCTCATAGATTTTGTCAATGCATCTGCAATATTCTTCAAAGTGTCCACCTTTACACGCAACACCTTTTTGTTTTCTATCATATCCATCACAAAGTGATACTGAACATCAATGTGCTTTGTCTTTGAATGATATGCAGGGTTCTTTGCCAAGAAAATTGCACTTTGGCTGTCACAATCTATCCTTATAGCTTCTTGTACTAACCCCATACTTGAACACAATCTCTGCAACCAAACTGCTTCCTTGCTTGCATGTGTGGCTGCCATGTATTCTACCTCTATAGTTGATAGTGCCACTACAGATTGTTTCTTACTCATCCAATTGACTGCACCTCCAAATAGGTTAAACACATACCCACTTGTAGATCTTCTCTGATCTAGATCTCTAGCCCAGTCTGCATTAACAAAGCCATGAATATACAACACTTTGTCCAATCTTGGTCTTCCTTGGTAGCACAGACCATAATCACTAGTGCCACATAAATACCTAAAAACCCGCTTCACTGCTGTCCAATGCTCCTTTTCTGGTTTTGACATAGACTTGCTCAATACTACCACTGCATGTGCAATGTCTGGTCTAGTACAGACCATTGCATACATCAGGCTACTCACTGCACTTGCATATGGAACACGGTACATGTCCTCTTCCTCTTCTTTTGCCTTGGGACATTGTTCAGCAGATAACCTCACACCTACAGGAATATGAACCTTCACCGGTTTACTATCCTACATATTAAACCTCTGCAGTATTGTCTCGACATACTTCCTCTGGTTTAACCAGAGCTTCCTCTTTGTCTGATCTCTTTTAATTTCCATGCCCAAAATATAGTTTGCAGCACCAAGATCTTTCTTGTCAAATTTGGAGGACAATTGGGTCTTCAAATCCTTGATAATTTCTTTGTCATTTCCATTCAGCAGCATATCATCCACATACAAGACCAAATAAATAACACGGTCACCAATTAATTTCAAATACACACAGTGATCTTCTTTGCTTATGGTGAATCCAAGTCCCTGTATAAATGTATCAAATTTCTGATACCACATCCTTGGTGACTGTTTTAACCCATACAGAGACTTCTTTAACTTCCATACCAATGCTTTATTACCCTTCGCTGCAAAGCCTTCGAGTTGCTTCATGTAGATTTCCTCTTCTATATCCCCGTGAAGAAATGTTGTCTTCACATCCATCTATTCTACCTCAAAATCAAAAGTAGCAATAGATAAAAGTAATCTAATAGAAGTTACCTTGGCAACAGGAGAAAAAATATCACCAAAATCAATTCGCAGCACCTGGGAATAACCTTTGGCTACCAACCGAGTTTTGTATTTCTCCACTTTTCCTTCTGCATTTGTCTTATTTTTGAACACCCATTTGCTGCCAATGGGTTTCCTTCCAGCCGACAACTACACGAGATCCCAAGCCTCATTTTTGTGCAAAGATGCCATTTCATCAACCATGGCCTCTTTCCATAGCTTTCCATCCTCTGAATCTATTGCTTCCTTCACATTTCCAAGATCATCATCAGTAATAGATAAAGAAAAATTTCAACAGAAAGCAGATGGACTATACCTTTCAGGCTGCCTTCTTTCTCGAATTGATCTTCTCAAAGCCGGAGTTTGTGGCTCTTCATCTTCTGATTCCTCCTCTGTTGTAGAGTCTGATTCTTCCTCCTTTAGCTCAAACTCTATCTTCTTGGGTTTCTTTGGTTGGATTTCATGTTTAATAACATCTTTCACCTCTCTGAACATCACATCTTGGCTACACACAACCTTTCGTGTGACTGGGTTCCAAAGCTTATAACCCTTTAAACCATCCTTATACCAAATAAAGATGCACTTTTCAGATTTACTATCCAACTTGGTTCATTTCTCCTTTGGAACATGTACATATGCATCACATCCAAATACCCTCAGATGTGAAAGCGAGGGTTTCTTACCAGTCCATACCTCTTGTGGAGTCTTATCCTCCAATGCTGATGAAGGTGACCTGTTGACCAGGTAACATGCAGTATCCACCACCTCTGCTCAAAAGTCTTGTCCTGACCCAACACCACTGAGCATTCTTCTTGCCCTTTCCATCAATGTCTTATTCATTATTTCTACAACTCCATTTTGCTGAGGTGTATATGGAGTACTATTCTGCCATGCTATACCACACTTCTTACAGAATTCTTCAAATTCCTTACTACAAAACTCTCTGCCGTTATCTACCCTCAGCACCCTTATCTTCCTCTCTATCTAAATTTCCACTAGAGCCTTAAATTCTTTAAACCTATCAAAGACTTCAAATTTCTCCTTAAGGAAATATATCCATGCATTCCTTGAGAATTCATCTATAAATGAAACATAGTACATAGACTTACCCAGTGATGGAACCTTCACAGGTCCAAACACATCACTGTGCATATGTTCTAATATATGTTTCACCCTCTTACTACCATAGGGGAAAGTCACCCAATTCTACTTCCCATATACACAATTTTCACAGAAATCAAAATCCAGAGAGCTATTACTCATACCTTCTACCATACCTTTACCATGAAGTATCTGAAGGCCCTTTTCTCCAATATGTCCAAGCCTTTGATGGCACAACATGGTCTTCTCTCCAAAGACCACTAGATTTTCTGCTCCACTTTCAGGAACCACAGAACTATTGCACCCATCAATAACAGTGCTACCTTGCAGCTTGTACAGAGTTCCAATTCGAACTCCCCACATCAATACCAATGCTCCCTGAGTCATCTTGCAGGTATCCTTCTCAAACACTGGTTTTACACCTGCATAATCTAGCTTGCTAACAGAAATCAGATTTCTAGCTAATGCAGGAATATGTAGAGCACCTGGAAGCATTCTAACCCTTCCACCTTGCAACGTCAACTTTACTTTTCCGCGACCAACGATTCTATCCTTCCTGTCATCCCCCAAGAAGACATCACCACCATCATATTTCTCATACTCGCAGAACCACTCTCTATGGGGAGTGAAGTGAAAGGATGCACTGAGTCAATCAACCATGCCTCATGATCTACATGTGTACTTGAATAAGCCAAGTACACATCCCCACCTTCATCTGAGGTGGTTTTTGCCTCTATAGAATGAGCCTCATTAGATCCCTTTCCTTTCCCAGGAGCTTTAGATTTACAGTCCCTTTGTAGTGCCCTTCCTTTCCACATTTCCAACACACCACCTTTACAGGTCTTCCTGGAGATTTAGATCTCCCTTTAGATTTAGATCTCCCGCTTGATGACTTACTTTTGTTTTTGCTCTGGGTCCGCCCTCATACAGACAAGGCATCACCATTTTGGCTCTCCATATTTTTCCATCTCATCTCCTCTGTCAGGAAGGATGAGACTATTTCATCAAAATGCAAGGTCATTACATTGCTACCTATTGCAATAACCAGACTATCACATGAATCTGGTAGAGAACACAACAAACTGATGCACTTATCTTCATCTGAAATTTTGATATCAACAGATGCTAACTGACTTACCACAGTATTAAATGCATTCAGATGCTCTGTCACCGAGTCTCCATCTTTCATCCTCAGGTTATACAACTTTTTCTG
>APFE031484816.1:24517-48944 GCA_000404065.3 Pinus taeda | reverse complement strand
TCTATATAACCAAAATAGTATTTTAATATCTTGAAACTATTTATTAAAAATATCTATTTAAAATTTTCAAAATCTATTATTTCAATTATGGTAAGTCATACTTAAATATAACCAATCTCATGCTTTACTTATTCTTAATGGTTAATCATAGTTAGAATGTTTGAACATAGTCAACCAAAGTCTTTATAATTTAAGATGGTCAACCATAATGGTTAATCAAGATCTTTATGGTTGAATATGATTAATAATGGTCAACCCTCTTCAACCATGGTCAACCCCATCAACCATCTTAATCATTAATGTAACCAATTTTGTACCATTAATGTAATATTAGCAATAACACTAAGGCAATATTAACCATGGTCAACCTCATCAACTTTGATTAACTTTGTCAACCCTCATCAACCTTAGTCAACCATGGCCAATGAGTCCACCCCACATATGGACTATAATTAACGCAACAACATTTAGTAATATGATAAACATACAAATTTAAAGCATTTTCCACCTTTTATAAGCTAATCAACTTATGAAAATAATGTTGATCAACATACATAAACCAAATTAATAAATGCAATTGCACTAATATCTATTATTGTTATAAATTATATAAAAACTAGATAATACTTTGAGATTTAAAAAAATATCAAAACATATGGACTTGTTTCTTTTTTCCACTCTTTTATTAAGTGGCACTAATTAGTGGTTACCTCTCTTCATGGCTTTTATAAGTTTTCTTTGTTCACAATTGATTAATATCATATAAATTTTCTTTGTCTATAATTAATTAATATTAATTTAGCAATTATTTAAATATATAATAAATATTAATAGCTTGATTATATTATATATAATTATGGAGTGTTTTAACTTGTAAATAGGTTTTGTTATGGGACAATATTATGGATTACTAATGTCCTATGCTTGAAAAAACATAACTCATGTTCCTAGAATACATGTTTATGTGACATTTTTTTAATTAATTTATTTATTTAAAGGGGAAAAATGACATAACAAGTTTTGTGATAAATCTCAACTTTTGATTTGTGACTACTACTAGGAATATTCTAGAATATTCCATGAAGGTCAAATCCCTAACATCCACCTAATAATTATTGGTAAGTGAATTAAAATTCGAAAATCTCTATTGCAAAACACACACTTATCAACGTAACTATATAATTTAAATTCTACCAACAAACATTTGTCTTACATTGATAGATGTGTCTATTTTATAATATGACTTCTATGATTTTAATTTGATTATCAATAATTATTACATGGTTAATTCCAATTTCCGCATTACCCCGAGAGGTGATCTCCAACACAGTGTGCAAGAGATGTTGTAATTTCCTCTCGTCTAACATTTTGACTCATTCAAAATAAATAAAATTAAATTAAATTAAAAATAACACTCTGTTAATTAAAAATTTATTTTACTATTTTTTATCAATTTTTTTTGGTAACTAAAGTAAATTTGAATTAAAAATACAATAAATAAAGATAAAAGAAAAATAGCCCTTTGTAAAATAATAATTCTGGGGTTATTATTATTTTTATTATTTTTGTTGGATAGTTAAGGTAAACTTGACTTGGTCAATTTACCAGTGGTTTTTGAGCACTAGGTTTATGAGAACCCATGGTATTGCCCATGGTTGCGGAATATAACCTATTCAAGGGATTGATCCCTCTAGGCCGTTGGTAGATCTAGAGTTAACATGGATCTAGATTGGTTAATAAATAAATTCAAATATGTAGATTACAGTTACATTACCTATTTATATAATATTGTTTTATGTTTTATATTTTTATCTTGACATATATAGCATGGATATATATTTTTTTAGCAATTGTATGTTACACCAATGCAAGCCAAGATTTATGATATATATGTATATGGATATGTGTATATCTATGCTAACATTCACAAACCTTTGACATCCTATTTTTATGGATAAGTAACTTTTTATTTTAAATCTAAATTTAACTTTAATTTTTTTTAAAGGAAATGTAAAAAACAAAACAAATTGTTCTCTGAAATTGTAGAAATTATTTAAGGAAGTTTCATTATTTAGATACCAAATCACTATATCAAAGTATGCATGAAAAACACAAATTTCACATAGTCATGCATAGCTTTTATAAATAAAAAATTACACTTGGGAAGCTAATTTTATTCGCTATAATTTATTTTATAGGAGCATATTTTATAAAGCTAAATTGAATCATTCATTGAACCTTTAATAAGCCTAAAAAAATGGTTGCACCTACATTTTTTAAGTTATCATTTTATGAGTTTTTCTTATGGTTGGTTTTTATGGTATTTTGAAATAACTTGCATTCTTGGATTTTTTTTGTTGCTAACATATTGTTATGATCCTTATATCACCTTGTCTCCCACCTTCCCATTCTATGTCTTTGAATGTAATGATATAGGAGTAGTGTAGGGCACTAATTTTTTTTGCACCCAGAGGTTTGATATTATGTTGATTGTTCATGTGTTATCCCAATAATATTCACTACTCTCAAACCTTTCCTTAGTCACCTAGTTCCTCGATTTAGCGATGTTCCAATTATTTAGTTTTTTTAAGTGCATTTAGATCTATAATAAACCATTTTTCTTGACTTGCCATTAGTCATGCATATGTAAGTTCAGTAGAACTTTTTCTATAAAGATATCCATAACTACTTTGAATGATTATTACCTGACTCTCACTTCCTCATCTCTTTCTTGGTTGACCAGCTGGATGGATAAGAACATTTTAGTTGTTAATATTTATCGATAATGGCACCCCTATCAATCTTTGATATCCCAATCGCATCTCACTATTGAAGAGTTTATTCAACACATGGTGTGTTGCATTCACTCTAACATTTGTCCTATCTACATCATATACCATTGATGAACCAAAATATTTGTCCCCATTGTATCATTGGTTATCCACGTGTAGGGTTATTGTATCTCCCACTAGTAGCTTTTGCTAGTATACTGAATGCTAGCAATCTTGCTACTTTATACTAATAATATAATTCCCAAGTTCTCTCTTATAGTCAATGTGTGTGAACAACACTTCCCTTATTATTGGTACACCTTTTTTCCAATGACAATTATATTTTTCCTATATTGCTTCAATTTCATGATATGCCCCCCTCCCTCCCCCTCTAATGCATTTCAATACAATGTGTTAGTGTGAAATCTTCTCTCATTTCCTCTACTCTATCAATGTTGTGACAACTACCTCCATCTGATGTTTTGATGTAACATGGTCATATCATGTATCCTTGGCTCAATATTTCCTTGAATTCCTATCCATATAGATTAAAATGATAGGCCTTGCTTCGACTAGGTAACCACAATACTACAATCCGTACCAATGATGGGCCATGACCGAGTCCACATTCCTTCAAGGTTCACATTCCTTCAAGGTTCCCATGCATGAGGTACTTCTTTAAAACATCAATGACTCCAAATATGCCCAAGGGGATGTGATACCCTTTCTAATGGCATTTATGGACATGGAAAATCACACAATTAAATCTTATACCAAGACTTATGTAATATTCAAATGAGTTAAGACCATTAGGGAATATGTGTCTCCTTTAAAAAAGAAAGCATGATGGAATATGTTGGGATTAATAGCTACAAATTGTGATGTATTCTTAAATCAATATTTCATTCCTTTCCTATAAAGTTCCCTAGTATTTGGAAAGTTAACCATCAATATGGACACTTTCATTAAATCCACAACATTTAACACCAAGTTTCCAAGCCTCTATATTAGCTACACCGACCCATCATGGAGCTTCGATTAGGTAGGCCCAAGAACAAGATCAAACAATGGTGATGCCCCTTTGGAAATATAAGAAGAAATTAGAAGAAAAGAAAGGCTAATAATTCCCTCTTATATTAGGAAATGTGTTATTGGATATTATCGCCTCACCTTAAGTTAGATGTTTCATTGTCATAACAATAAAGAAAGGTTGAGAGCCCGACTTCATGCCCCCATAATTAAGTCAAAATTAATGTTTTAAGGAGAAGTTGGTTATTTATGGGTTGAAGACATATCTAATAAGGAAAAATACAAATGTGCATTGTAACTAATGTGTATTTCCCATATGCAACCACATAGGGATGTAAAATCATATTTGTTGAGCGTCAAGGATTTTTAAGTGATCATTAGTTTAAGCATCATAAATCCAATTGTCATGTTGAATAAATTCACAACATTCTCTTACATGTCAATCAACATATCGAGCTTAAATATTCCTCCAAATGTAGGATATTATGCATAACCATGAACTCTAGTGATTGTGGTGTAATAGGTTGTAAAATGAATGCATTCTAAGAGTTGTACTAGATAGGAAAACGTAACATATCTTAAAAATTTTGAAGCAAAACCGTAATAAAAACGAAATGATAAGAATTAATCAAGGGGTACTAAGAAGGCTATTGAAAAGTACATACATAAATAGGGGCACCAAATATTGGCAATATACGAGATCACTAATTGCCATTCTTCAAAATATTACAATAAAGAAATGGAAATGATCACTTGAGACATCAAAGAAAGGTGAATTAACAATGGAATAGATCCATCTTTATCATTCTAAGGAATTCAAACTAACTTGAAGGTGTTGGGAATACCACATGGCTAAAATTCACAACATGACTACCTCACCTCCTCTAGCAAGTTGAAGTTATTACTGACAATTACATGCCAAAACTAGAACCATATTCAATTTCATGACTGAGCCCCCTGCCTCATAGAGGATGGATAATATTTTGTAATACTACATATATGGGAATTTCCTCAAGGATTAAGACTTGGGAATTTTTATATTTGAAAGGAATTAGAATTTTGTAAGAACTATTATGCTCTATTAATAATACTAAGAAGTCATTTCCTCACCATTCTTTTCTTGCGAGAGAGTTTCATGTATTTCTTGAACTACTCTACGATAATTTATTTTCCTTATCCAAATTAGATTAAATCATTTTTTCTAATATCTTCCTTTTTTTAAGAGATGTGTATGCTTCTTGGACTATTCTAGCATGGAACAAATTCCCAATATAGAAAATGTATGAGTGGTATTTGTTTCATTTTTGTGTTAATAAAATTAGTAGTTAACATCATTTCATGATTTCCATATGATGTGGGAGCATTCAGCCCAAGAGAAATTATTGTAAATAATAGTCATAGGGGGTCAAGCATTCTAGAATTATTTTCCTAAGTTACAAGTCAGTGTGATTAGTTAGATGTTTCCATAGTAAATAAATGAAAAAATAGAAATAGGGAGTGTTTTAGGCATAAAACTGTGAATGTGGATTATTATGGGGTAAGGAAAGCTTTTCTATTTTAGATCAGGGAAAAAGATGGGAAAAAGCCTCAAGATGCTTTTTACCATATGTATGCATTGCATGTAAACTCTTAGAGCTTTTAGTTGAGTGATTCTAGATCATGCTTATTTTTATAAATTAGGAAGCCTCAAAGGCATTGAAAATCAGGGAGAGAGGGAGTGAGAGTGAGGATGAAGAATGAGAGGCCACGTAGGCCATGATTTCTCTTGTAAATATTTTATTTCTTAATTAATTAATTCAGTGGTTTTGTGTGCATATGTATTGTCTGGAATCTCAGGAATTAAAATTATATGGTTTGATTTATGGATTGGTGTATATTTTTCTATAATTGAGTTTTGTATTGTTGAGGCCTGGTTGAATTACAGTTAAATGCAGATAACAATCTGGCCAAGAGCTCCAAACAAAATACGGTGGCTATTGAATAAAATGCGTGGTAAATAGAAGGCGACTAAGGAATTAATCTGTGTTGTGTTGAATTGCAGAGATATCGTGTGAGAAACATTTTTATATGAAGTGAAGTTATAGCGTTAAATGCAGAGATGCATGTTTATAAGCACATTGGTGAAAGATTCTGGGTTTTGCAGGGTTGACCTTGCATCAAGTGGTATCAGAGCAGGAATAACTCTTTTTGAAGGTTCAAGTGTTTTTTTTAAGTTAATTGCATGTGATGATTTTTGGGACTGATGAATATTAATTTACAGGAATAGTGAAGAAATCTCAGTGGGAGGAAGGAGAAGTGAATGTGGTAGAACCTGAAGATTCAACAGAGGTTGAATAAAGTTGAAGATGAGGGAAGCCTACAGGAGCAGTGGAGGATGCTCAAAAGGTTCCAGCAAAGGACCAATGATTACCAAAAGACCAGATCTGGAGGGAAGGATTGGTGAGGTAAGTGGTGGCAAAAGAGTTTGTTGTGGCAGAGGCTTCATGCAACTCATAGGGGAGCAACTCATGGCGAAGGAGATGACTACTAAAAGTCATAAAGGAGAAAGCAGAGGTTCAAAAAGAAGCCACAGAGATGAGATGACTACAGGAGTTCGAGAAAGAAAGAATGCAGAAATAAAGGCACAGTTACAGGCACTGGAAGAACGGTTGCAGGAGCAGGAAAAGCAGAAAGGAAAATGGCTCTTTCCACTGCAAGGAAAGAGAGTGATTTGGCAACAATTGCAGAGGAGGTTGAGGCAAATTATGATTGCCTTGTTGAAAAAGGGACTTAGATTTCTTGTGCCAAAGATGAAATTTGAAGATTCCACATGCAGATCTGATCAAAGGGAAGTGCTGAAGAAAGCAATCAAGACTAAAAAGTTTTTTGGTTTTAAAACTGATGAGTTGTGTAGGTTTGCAAGCACAGAGGAGGTTTCCATTGATGAAACAGAGGAGGAGATTATTGATGATTTCTTGAGTTATTGGGTAGATCCAGATCAGCTGGATAATGTGAACTCTTGTGTTTGTATAGCTGACAATTTTGATGTGATTACAGGTGTTGAGGAGGATGTGCCATCTTGTGAAACTGTTACAGCACAAGAGGAAGTTCTTGTAGATGCAGAAGAAGTGAACGAGTCTGAAGCACAGATAAAAGAAGTAGCAGTTGAAACTGAAAGCTTATGTATGAATGCAGGTGATGATGATGTGCTTCAGCGATGCTACAGAGATATTGCATTGTTAGAATATTTGTTGGAGAATCCACAGTATGACAGGGAGATTACAGAAGAAAGAGTTCAGTGCAATGAACAAGAGGGAAAGGACATCATGGAAGCAGATGATATAAGAGGAAAACTGGTTGACAGTCTTGAGAATTCTTCAGAGGATTCTTTCGAAAGTTTGAATCAGCATACTGATGTGCTGATAGTGGAGGAGGATTCAAAACAATGTATTGAAATGCTGGCAAAGGAGTACAAGGCACTGAAGCCTTATATTTTTTATTCTAACAATTGTTTTGTGAGTATAGGTTTTATTGAAGATGCTGGAGAAAGTCTGTTAGACAAATAAATTGATTTAATCAGAAGAATCATGTTGAAAGTGTCTCAGAGGAAGACATCAGCAAGGAAGAGAAGCAGCAGAAGCAACAGCAAAAGAAAGACAGCAGAAGATTGTGAAAGTGCAGCTAGTGGAGTGATGCAACATAAAGTGTGGAGACCTGGAGAAGAACAACAGACAGAAGCAGCGACAAATGGGAAGTTGCAACACAAGATATGGGATCCAGGCAAACATAGATTTGAACACATGATGAGGAGATCATGAAATTTTTCTACCTTGGGAGTCTGATGCGGGAGCATTCAGCCCAAGAGAAATTATTGTAAATAATAGTCATAGGGGGTCAAGCATTCTAGAATTATTTTCCTAAGTTACAAGTCAGTGTGATTAGTTAGATGTTTCCAAAGTAAATAAATGAAAAAATAGAAATAGGGAGTGTTTTAGGCATAAAGCAGTGAATGTGGATTATTATGGGATAAGGAAAGCTTTTCTATTTTAGAATAGGGAAAAAGATGGAAAAAAGCCTCAAGATGCTTTTTACCATATGTATGCATTGCATGTAGACTCTTAGAGCTTTTAGTTGAGTGATTCTAGATCATATTTAGTTTTATAAATTAGGAATCCTCAAAGATATTGAAGACCAGAGAGAGGGAGTGAGAGTGAGAATGAAGAATGAGAGGCCATGAATAGGCCATGATTTCTCTTGTAAATATTTTATTTCTTAATTAATTATTCTCATATTTTTGTGGCATATCCATCTTGATGATACACATCTCTATCAGATTGCTTAACTTGAATTCTCATCAGATTGAATTCTGTTTGAAATAAATTGTGAGCATTGGCATAAGTGTGAATTCGTTTAAATTTGTGAGTTATAAAGTTACACTATATGTTGGGAAAAAAAAATTCTATAGTAAATGGTAGAATATGAATTTGCCAGGAATGTGAAATTATAAGCTTCCGCACATGTGTTGAAAATTGCCATGTGTTGAAGTGGAATTAGGAAATTATTTGAGGTGCATGCTTTTATATGCATGAGTGAAGAAAGATCTTGGTTATATGCAGGCTGACCTGCATCACCATACTATAACTATTCAAAAATATGGGACTAATGGACTCTTTAGGTAATAATTTGCATGACAATAGACTATTATATATATGTGAATATTCCTTCACTTAATATATTAGCATTTTATTTCTTTATCAGATCATTAGAATTTTACTTATTCTTCTTATATTATCTCAATGTAAAGTAATTTCTACTTATGCAATTATAATAAATTTCTAACAGTGTCATTTATCATTTATTTCGAATAATCATATTTGTTGAATTGCACCATTATTTTGCTTTACCTCTTTATACACCAGTGTTTGATTTTTCTTTAGTGGAACTAAACTATCCCTATTTGTTGATTTACAATTCCTCTTTAATGGTTTTTAGAATAGTTTTTTGAATGGTTTCCATTGATCTTTATCCATTCTTAGTATTAAAGCCCATCAAAGCTCAAGGCTTATCCATATAATACAAAATATTCACCTATCTTGAATGGAAAAAATTCTAAGTGTGCCTCTCTCTAGGGTTGGATCCCTTGACTATTTGGGGGCACATCTCCCCCCACACCCCCCCCAAACAAGATTTCTCTTGCACTAAAAATGAAAACTCTATATTACCTTTTATTGACGGTGTTTTTGATCCATGGTGTTCAACTAAACAAAATAGAAAATGAATCCATGTTTGAGGTCCTAGATTTTAACAAGAATATTTTCAAATACATTACACAACAATATGCAAGGGAAATTAGTATTCTCCCCATTACCCCTCTTCTCCCTTGTCAAACTAGGATAAGAGTACCCTGAGATCTTATAGGGGTTAGGTATTAGTTGAGAATGTTGGAGATGTAGCATATCTATCATTCTATGATATCCATAAACCCTCTAAACTATATCCATCCATCCCTTATACGCCCATCTAGGGAAGATAACTTTGGGAAAGAGCAGAATGATATATATTATGGATATGACCAAAAGAACATAAGAATGAGTCCAAAATACTTAAAAGGAAATTTTCACTTTTGAGGACCACATGAGACATAAGTCAACCTTGGTTGGATAAGGACATATTTGTATTCCTTAGGGTCACCCATAATTTTCCCACACACCATGATAGGTTGTTTCTTAAATTTGACCTGAATATATCCAAAAATTACAAACATCACATTAAGGAGTTTATCCTAACTATCCAGTTAATTAATATTCAAAATGAAAATGACACCAACTATATTTTATTATTTACATTTGAGAACAATGCATCCATATGGTGTTTCAACTTTCCTATTGGATGTATCGCTAGCTAGAATACATTCCAAAATTTATTTCTAGAAAAGTTTGGAGTGCCAACCATGATAATGATCTCGATGGCAAGGTTTATTTCTTTGTCCATGGAGCCAACCAGAAATATTAAATACTTTATGCATAGGTTTATTTCAACATTGAATAGGTTTAAGGAAGTTACACAACATTCCATTAATCTATAGAAATAAATCTTTGCCAATTCTCTACTTTCCCATACATACATGTAGTTCAAGAGATTCTATAGAGAAACCATACCTAAGAAAATTATACAGGCTATCAATATCGAGTTAGAAATGATGGTTTTCAATGAGAATCATTTTAAAAGAGATAAATCAAGGAAGTTAATATAAGCTAATAGAGCCACACTTAAAGTTGAGGAATGAAATACAAAGTTCCCTAAATTGGGATATCTATAAAGAATGATTAAGAAACTCACTAATAAATTGATTTATATTAAGAAAAGTAGAGGGGAATTCATAACTAAACCCAAGCCTTATAGATCCTTCATTAGGAGACCAATTCCTCTTAGTTAAACTATCAAGCCGACCCTATCCAATATTAATATTGATCTTGTTGATCTCACCATGGACAACTTCTATAATTACTATCAAGAGAATCATTGAGAGAAGACCTATCCTTAGTGTAACAAATCCATGAAATTAGTAGTCGATAGGTTTTCCTAAACAAACAACCATTTTTATTCCCAAATACTTAAAAGGAATTTTGGTTCAAAACGTTGACAGAATCTCAAGAATGTGATTAATACGAAAGACAATACTATTATCAATATGGATCACAAAAGTATAAGATCTAACATGTTTATTCTTGACAAGAATTATCCTAGAGTTCATGATGTTGTGCGTATAGAATATTCAGAAGTCCTGTTTGAATGATTGTTTCTAAGATCAACATTAGGGAAACATAAGTCAAATATGTATTGCAAGGAGGTATCCTTTGAAAGTAAATGTCCTATCCTAATTTTAGTTAACACCAAGGTTACCTGATCCATAATTGAAAAGAATAAACCTCCCATCTGACGTTGAATCAATCTCCTAGGATATTGCAACCCATTCGTAACCCATTTCCCCATCCAAGAAAAACCCAATGTGTAACCCATAGAATGAAATGTTTTAGATGGCCTAAAGAAAATTTAATGCAACATCTTAGTCATGGATGTATATAAAATGAGCCTATAATTGTAGTAGTTGGTGATTAAGGTGCTAGTAGAAGATCCACTTATTCCATGGGGAATATCCTTATTAAAAAAAATTAGCAATCAAATAGGAGAAGTAAGAGTCAAACTCTCCTATTCCTAGTAACCTTCTAAATTTTCAGCCAAAATTTCCATAATTACATCATTGATTTAGGGTCCTTTATGAAAGTTATGCCCTATTCAGTGTGTCAAAACCTTGGGGTCACCTATTCCAAGATATGTACAAGGATTGTATAACTTTGATTTAATGGGGGTGAAATATATAGGGTAGTTGAAATAAGTCCTCATTAGGTTGGCTACAAATGCACGAGTCCACCAAATCATTGACATTGTAACAATATACATATTAGAAAATTATATATTACAGAGTAATAGAACACATAAAATATTGCAGAAACACAAACACAGAAAATGCATAAAATAAGAGAAACACAGATATACGTGGTTCACCCAATTTGGGCTACCTCCATGGAGAAATAGCTAGTGATTCTTTTTATATTATCCGGCAAAATGAAGAGATATAACCTACAACATATCCACTATAATTTCCTCTTCACTCACACACAAACTCCTCTCTCTTTCTCACTTAGAATATACACATAGATGCAATACAATTCCCTCATATATAGCAAGGGGTTGCCTTCTAGGGAAAATAATCCCAAATTAAACATAATTTCTATCGTCAGATCATCATCTAATGAGTGGCTCAAATTGACTATGAAATCATAATATTTTACAAGGCAATTTTACATCTATTTTTAGCTTTAGGGGCGCTGGCTGTAAAAATCACTATCACCCCCAACAGAGGTGAAAAAATGGGCTGCGCTGCCACCTCATTATGAAATTGGTCTAATGTGGTGATACCTCTGAATAATGAAGATAATCAAGCTCCACACCCGACAAGATGTCCCTTGAGCTTATGAAATTTTATTAACTACGGATTGGTATATTAATCCATGGGGATATTTCACATATAAAAATCCTCATCTATAGTTCTCATTGAAAGGGGCACCTTATAAAATCAAGGTACATGAAAAAAATTCACCCAACTTGAAATTCAAAGCGAGCCATCTAATATGGAATTTTTGACTTTGGGCTATTATTTTGCAATTTTTTTTTCCAGAAACTTCAATTTTCAAGCATATCCACTTGTCCAACTTTATCACTCTGAAATTACCATTACAAAGTATACTAATGATGAAGGTAAATATTATGTACATGCTCTAACGAAATTGTCATCCAACTTTGTCAACGTAAATTAAAACTTCTTGCTAAATCCTAAACCTCGGGTCTCGAATTTATTCTTCAATGGATATAAATACATAAAGGGAGTAGGTATATGATGTTTCATTGTGTATACTTTAAGAGAAAGGATATTTACCTCATGTAGGATTGAATTGTAATGTACTAGTAATATTGTTGATTATCAGCAAGATAAAAGAGGGAAATGCATTCAGACATCACTCAAACTTGGATCACACATGTAAAACCATCAATACAAGACAAAAGGAGATATAGGACTCATGAACAATAATCACACCTAATAACGACAACAAATTGACACTTATGTCTAAGTGTGATAGTTGAAATGATACAATACGAAACTTAGAACGCAAGTTATGACAACTATGATGACTGTGACCAAACAATGTACTAAGTTGTAGGAACATATCTAGCACATATTCTAATGACATGTAATACCCTATAATATAGAAAACTGTGCTAGAACTAACTTTGGTGATATGAAAAACGTGTGACACATTCAAGAGTAAAAATCAGAAAGGTGACACCTACAACAGGAGGAAAACATAAGATAAAACTTGAAAAATGTGAATGACCTTGAAAGAAACACATGAAAAAGTGAAGATAACATTAAAATCCCACTTATCAAAGTAAAATCAAGTAAAAATGATAGGCGTGCATATGAAAATGACACTTGTGAAAGTGAAAATACATAAAAGGTGACAGTTCAGAAAACTCACCAAAATAGAAGTACAAACACAACAAAGTGAGGGGGTCTGTTAATAAAAGTGTGCACTGAGTGTCGACATGAGTTGAAAATCACACATGCAATTTTTTGATGGATTGTGTGATCGTTGTTCTAGCTTTTGTAAAGGAAGTGTTCTCATGAAATCATTAAAGATTATGCATGTGAGTGCAAATGACTTTACAGTTTGAAACTAGGAAGAAGACTTGAATGCTTTGCAAAACATCAAATGATCATGGAGTAACCATAGAGCGACCAATCGTAAGATCCTTAGTAGGCTCCAAATTCAATTGTGAGCAAAATTTTTGAGGGTGTTGATCGTAGCGATAAAAAATTCCTATTATACCTACCTCAATACTCAGTAACTAGAACATATTATCGGAGAAAGGATGAGGCCATATGGAAACCCCACACCTAAGTCACTAGAAGCCATTGTAGGATCCATGCTTCTCTAAATGTGTCCAAACATGGTAGAATGTTCGCCATTTCAATCTCCCACATTAAAGGACTTGTAAAATAGCTAAAAGGTATAAGGTTTTATTATGCATCCTATGGTGATCCCAATAACTTGACTCACAAACATAGATTTTTAGGATGACAGGGTCAGGTGTCCAGTCTTGACATCATGCATGAGATCTTCAATAATTCAAGATAATGACTTCATCACTCCATAAGTAGCTAAGCCTACCAATATACTTGCATTGTCCCTCCCCATAATACAAAGGGAAAAAGTTATTAAATATTAATGTTATTGACTTTTATTAACTAAATGTACTCCATTTGTTATTAACTAAAGTTTCCTTTGCATCTGAATAACATATGGATGTGTTCCAAGAATTCTAATTATCGGTGTTGACATAAACTAAGTGACAATAAAATTTAAATGATAAATTTAATGTTCTCCATAAACTCATAAACCTTGCCTTTCCTCTTTGAAACTATTAGGTAATAAACAGCTACTTTACATGCTTTTCCTTTGCATTGGGTTCCTTCATTGGTGATGTTGTTGGTACTTTTCTAGATGTAGGATCACTTGACAAAATGGATTTAATTGAATTAAGTGCATGTCAATAGCATTTAAGTGTGTTCCAAAGGTTTTTTTTTAGAAACTAGAGTTCTTATGTTTGTTATTATTCATGGAGACCTTGCACACTCCATCCCTTTAATGTAGTGCACTCTATAACATTGTAGCCACTTTAATTGTAAAGCATGTCTTTAAGAACACATCCAATAAGAAAATTATTAATTTAAAATAATTTTACAAAGTACTAGATGTCACTACCATCTCTTCAAACTTTATAGAATATTGATCATGTAATTTTATTTTGAATTATGATTTAAGACTACAATTAATTTTTCCCAACAATATATTTTTTCTAAAATTTTAATTAATATCATAATATATTATTTGAGATAAAATTTTATACGAAAAAGTAATTTTTTTAATAAATTTATCTATATTAAATATAGCTATCCCAATCGGGGTGCGGGCTGTTGGTTGGGACAACATGGGTATAGTAACGATACGTACCTCTGAGACATGTATTGCCGCCCCCCACATGCTTAAGGCAATGGGTGAGGTTACCCTTGGCATGAGTGCATTCAACGGGGGTGGGAAAGGTGGCAAGGAGCAAGGAGAGGTAAGGTGTAAAGGAAAGCAAGGCAGGCAAGAAAGAAAAGTTGGATTTTTTGCTTGTGGAAGAAGGAGGTGTTGCAGAGGAATGGGAAGGAGACATATTTTTCAGCCCTAAGCTTGGAGATGACCTGAAAATGTATTCGTGTATGTTTTTTGTTTGTTCTCCTCCATTGCAATCACGTCCTATTTGGGGTTTTACTGGTGGGGGAGGGGTGAAAGTAAGAAGATTACCTGGGGGGTTGAGAATTGCTGGTGGCAATGGGGTAAGCAATTGGTGGCAATTTCCTGGTTTTGCATCTATATCATGCACTAGTCAGGTATTTCCTATCACTGCTATTGTGATGACCTTGTGTTGTATGGTTTGGGAAACTTAGGTTCTGTAAAATGAGTTTGGTGTGGGGCTGACCATAGAAGGAAAGTGGGTGGTGGCAATGAGATGGAAGCTAGGGTAAGGCGGGTGCAGTCAACAAGGTGCATACGAGGCACGCCTTATAGCCACATCCAAATCAATTGCCGGGCTAACGGGAAATCACACTAGGACTATTGCAATGCCAGGGACTTAGAATGGAAAGCTGAGTATGAGAAGGAGATGTTGGGTTGTGTTATATTCTTTCCACGACTAGCCCACGTAGTTAACTGGGGGGTTAGAGGGGGGACGAAGCCCCCTTCGTTGTGCTGCAATTGCGTAGAGGGGGGTGGGGGGTCACAGTGGTTTGAGGGGGGTAAGGTAAACCCCACTCTATGGGGTCTGGGGCAGCGCCCTGGAAAATTTTGTTTTTGGACCGTATATTAGGTTGGGTGGACCTACCTATGGTTGGTAGTCCTAGTTTTGGGATCCAGGGGAAAATCTCTGTGTATATGTGTTTTATGTGTTATGCTCTCGCATTATTTATTTTATGTGTTTTAGAATTCATATAAAGATAATTTATTTACGAGGTTAAAACCTACATTTGGTATTAGAGCAGTTTTTGGCTTCAAGGGGATGCCTTTGTTGCTGAGGGGTTCTGCTCGGGCCTGTGGTAGACCTTGTTCAGTGGGAGATTTGCGAGGTCGATTTTAGTGGTGAAAGAAGATGGCGAGCAGTGGAAAGATAGAGATTGAGAAATTTAATGGTCAAAGTTTTGGGTTGTGGAAACTCAAGATGGAGGATTTTTTGGTGGATAAAGGTCAATGGATCACAGTAGATCTGGGTACTAAATGAACGAGAGTATCTGATGAAGAATGGAAGAAGTTGGATTAGAAGGAAAAGAGAACAATACGATTGTGTGTCTCAGATTTAGTATTGTTGAATGTATCAGGGGAAGCTATGGTGAAGGCTTTGTGGAACAATTTAAGGAATTTGTACCAATCTAAGTCTTTGGTGAATAAACTGCTCCTGCGGAAAAAGCTGTATAACATGAGGATGAAAGATGAAGACTTAGTGACAGAGCATCTGAACGCATTTAATACTGTAGTAAGTTAGTTATTATTTGTTGCTATTAAAATTTTAGATGAAGATAAGTGCATCATTTTGTTGTGTTCTCTACCAGATTCATCTGATAGTCTAGTTATTGCAATAAGTAGCAATACAACTGCCTTGCAGTTTGATGAAATAGTCTCATCCTTGTTGATGGAGGAGATGAGACGAAAAAATATGGAGAGCTAGAATGGTGATGCCTTGTCTGTACAAGGACTGTCCCAGAATGGAAACAAAATTAAGTCATCGAGTGGGAGATCTAAATCTAGAGGGAGATTTAAATCTCCAGGAAGACTTGTAAAGGGGGTGTGCTGGAAATGCAGAAAGAGGGAAATACAAAAGGGACTGTAAATATAAAGCTCTTAACAAAGGAAAGGGATATGATGATGCTCCTTCTGCAGAGGTGAAAACCACCTCAGATGAAGGTGGGGATGTGTACTTGGCTTCTGCAAGTATACATGTAGATCATGACACATGGTTGAATGACTCAGGTGCGTCCTTTCACTTTACTCCTCATAGAGAGTGGTTCTGCGAGTATGAGAAATACGATGGTGGTGATTTCTTCTTAGGGGATGATATGAAGGCTAGAACAATTAGTCACAGAAAAGTAAAGTTGAAGTTGTAAGATGGAAGGGTTAGAACAGTTCCGGTTGTTCTGCATATTCCTGCATTGACTAGAAATTTGATTTCTACAAGCAAGCTAGATGATGTAGGTGTAAAAACAATGTTCAAAAAGGATACCTGCAAGATGGTTCAGGGAGCACTGGTATTGATGCAGGGAGTTCGGATTGGAACTCTGTACAAGATGCAAGGTAGCACTATTGTTGATGGGTGCAACAGTTATGTGGTTCCTAAAAGTGGAGTAGAAAATCTAGTGGTCTATAGAGATAAGACCATGCTGTGGCATCAAGGGCTTGGACATATTGGAGAGAAGGGCCTTCAAATACTTCATGGTAAAGGTATGGTAGAAGGTATGAGTAATAGCTCTCTATATTTTGATTTCTGTGAAAATTGTGTATATGGGAAGCAAAAGCGGGTGAGTTTTATGTCTGGTGGTAAGAGGGCGAAACAGATATTAGAGCTTGTACACAGTGATGTGTTTGGACCTGTGAAGGTTCCATCACTGGGTAAGGCTGTGTACTATGTATCATTTATAGATGACTTCTCAAGGAATACATGTATATATATCCTTAAGAACAAATCTGAAGTCTTTGATAGATTTAAAGAATTTAAGGCTCTGGTTGAAATCCAGACAGAGAAGAAGATAAAGATGCTGAGGACAGATAATGGTGGAGAGTTTTGCAATAAGGAATTTGAATAATTTTGTAAGAAGTGTGGTATAGCATGGCATAAGACTACTCCATGCACACCTGAGTAAAATGGAGTTTCAGAAAGAATGAACAAGATGTTGATGGAAAGGGCAAGAAGCATGCTCAGTGGTGCTAGGTTAGGACAAGAATTCTGGGCAGAGGCGGTGGAGACAACATGTTACCTGGTCAACAAATCACCTTCATCAGTGCTGGAGGATAAAACTCCACAAGGGGTATGGACTGGTAAGAAACCCTCTCTTTCACATTTGAGGATATTTGGATGTGATGCATATGTACATGTTCCAAAGGAGAAACGAACAAAGTTGGATAGTAAATATAAAAAGTGCATATTTATTGGGTATAAGGATGGTTTAAAGGGTTATAAGCTTTAGAACCCAGTAACAAGGAAGGTTGTCTACAGACGAGATGTGTGTTTAGAGAGGTGAAATATGTTATTAAACATGAATTCCAACCAAAGGAACCTAAGAAGATAGAGTTTGAGCTTAAGGAGGAAGATTTAGACTCTACAATAGAGAAGGAATCAGAAGATGAAGAGCTACAAACTCTGGGTGTGAGAAGATTAGTTCAAGAAAGAAGGCATCCATAAAGGTATAGTCCATTTGCTTTTTGTTCAAATTTTGCTTTATCTATTACTGATGATGATCCCAGAACTGTGAACGAAGCAGTAGATTCAGAGGATGACAAACTCTAGAAAGAGGCCATGGTTGATGAAATGGAATCTCTGCATAAAAATGAGGCTTGGGATCTGGTGGAGTTGTCGGCTAGAAGGAAACCCATTGGCAGCAAATGGGTGTTCAAGAGGAAGAAAAATGCAGAAGGAAAGGTGGAGAAATACAAAGCTCGGTTGGTAGAAAAAGGTTATTCCCATTTGCCGGGAATTGATTTTGGTGATATTTTTTCTCCTGTTGCCAAGGTAGCTTCTATTAGATTACTTTTATCTATTGCTGCTGCTTTTGATTTTGAGGTAAAACAGATGGTTGTGAAGACATCATTTCTTCACTGGGATTTGGAAGAGGAAATCTACATGAAGCAACCTGAAGGTTTTGCAGTGGAGGGTAAGAAAGAACTGGTATGCAAGTTAACGAAGTCTTTGTATGGGTTAAAATAGTCACCAAGGATGTGGTATCAGAAATTTGATACATTTATACGTGGACTTGGCTTCACCAGAAGCAAAGTAGATCATTGTGTGTATTTTAAATTAATTGGTGACCGTGTTATTTATCTGGTCTTGTATTTGGATGATATGTTGCTGGTTGGAAATGAGAAATAAATTATCCAGGATTTGAAGACCCAATTGTCCTCCAAATTCGACATGAAATATCTTGGTGCTACAAACTATATTTTGGGCATGGAAATTAAAAGAGACCGGGCAAAGAGGAAGCTTTGGTTAAACTAGAGGAAGTATGTCAAGACAATACTGCAGAGATTTAATATGCAGGATAGTAAACTGGTTAAGGTTCCTATTCCTGTAGGTGTGAAGTTATCTGTTGAACAGTGTCCCAAGACACAAGAATAGGAAGAGGACATGTCCCATGTTCCATATGCAAGTGTAGTCAGTAACCTGATGTATGCGATGGTTTGTACTAGACCAGACATTGCACATGTAGTGGGAGTATTGAGCAGGTTTATGTCAAAACCAGGGAAAGAGCACTAGATAGCAATGAAGTGAGTTTTCAAGTATTTGCGTGGCAATACTGATTA
The DNA here is from genome assembly GCA_000404065.3 of Pinus taeda. Classification (NCBI taxonomy): domain Eukaryota; kingdom Viridiplantae; phylum Streptophyta; class Pinopsida; order Pinales; family Pinaceae; genus Pinus; species Pinus taeda. Next base: position 29,938 of record APFE031484816.1, on the reverse strand, counting down.
TGGTTTGTGCTACCAAGGAATACCACGATTGGACAAAGTGTTGGATATTCATGGCTTTGTTGATGCACACTGGGCTAGAGATCTGGATCATAGAAGATCTACAAGTGGGTATGTGTTTAACCTATTTGGAGGTGCATTCAGTTGGATGAGTAAGAAACAATCTGTAGTGGCACTATCAAATACAGAGGCAGAATACATGGCAACCACTCATGCAAGCAAGGAAGTAGTTTTGGTTGTAGAGATTGTGTTCTAGTATGGCGTTAGTACATGGAGATATAAGGATAGACTGCGACCGCAAAAGTGCAATTTTCTTGGAAAATAACCCTGCATATCATTCAAAGGCAAAGAACATTGATGTTCAGTATCACTTTGTGAGGGATATGATAGAAGACAAAAAGGTGTTACTGGTAAAGGTGGATACTTTGAAGAATATTGCAGATGCATTGACAAAATCTAGGAGCTTTGAGAAGTTCTCTTGGTGTAGAGAAACAATGGGTGTTGCAGGGCTAGATAAATGACTAAGCTCTCTTGTGGCCCCCTATGGAAAGAAAAAAACAAGTGGGAGAATGTTGGGTTGTGTTATATTCTTTCCACGACTAACCCATGTAGTTAACTGAGGGGTTAGAGGGGGGACAGAACACCCCATTCGTTACGCCGATTGCGTAGCGGGGGTGGGAGGTCACAAGGGGTTTGAGGGGTGCAGGTAACCCCACTCTATATTAGGTTGGGCAAACCTACCTATGGTTTTGTGCATGATTTTTTGCACATGGTTTTGGATGCGATGGTTTTCGATCCATGGTTTTGGACGTGATGGTTTTCGATCCATGGCATTGGATACTTTGGCATGTATAAACATGTATTGTAACATTGAAAGAAACATAATGAAAAATCAAGGTGGTAGTCCCATTTTTGGGATCTAGAAGAAAATCTTTGTGTATATGTGTTTTATGTGTTATTCTCTCGCATTGTTTATTTTCTGTGTTTTAGAATTCGTATGCAGGTAATTTTTGTACGGGGTTAAAACCTACAGGAGAGTGGCAATGCTAAAACTTCCTGGGTAGAGGGGGAAGGGTTACCAATTTCTTCTTGGAATGTTGTTTGGGTGAGGGTGGGCTCGCATGTTTGGCTTAAGCAAGGGGCAACATACCTCATTGTAACTCAAAGGTGTTTGTTATGGAGGAAGGGGGTGACAGAGGAATGCTGGAGGCCAAAATACAATACAGGAAAGGAACCAAACTTACAATAATCTGTTTTAGATTAACAAATTGTTGGTGTCAACAGGTCTCAGGAAATTCTGATATGGCTCGACCTGCGAGAGGACGTGGATGAGGAAGGCAAAGACAGGCCCCTAGGAAGGATAAAGAGCCAAGTACATCAGAGCCCCATAGGGGAAGAAATTCGGTAGAACACCTTATCACCGAAGTTGTTGAGGCTTACCATGAGGGTACCGATGAAGGAATCCAGAAGCTATTAGAAGAGTGGGAAGAGGAAATAAAATAGCACAGTGTGACAGAGGAGGATATGGAAAATTGCAGGACCTTAATCCTAAACCCAAGGAGCACCAAAGGAAGAATTACATAGTTCAAATAGACCCTATACCTTTATTGTTTGATGAAGAAACTGTTGGGAAAAGCTATGGAACAAGTCTCGGTAGGAATGACAGTTACAGTCCAAGGTATTTTGAGCTACAAGAAAGACCTGCAGAGAATTCAATTCCAGCTACATAAGCAAGACATCAGGTTGGACAGAGTTGAACGACACATTCCATGCATCTTAGAACTGATTGAGATGCATGGATCAACAACCAAGGACCCGACACCTGTGGAATCGGCCTCGGAGGAGTAGAAGGTCTAGTCACTTCCCCATGTTTACTTTTGTTTTATATGTAGATAACTTTTGATTTTTGTCAGGCAAGTATAAGTATAGATAGAAATCTAGTGTATGGACATGAAACAAAGACATATAGAGCTTATCTAGAGAGATTAAGACTACTATTTTTGGATGGCTTACATTGTGGATAGGTGACCAACAAACTTGATTTCCCACCGAGACAATTTGAGGCCATCTAGCCAATCTATGTGGTGTAAATTTACCTTTGTTTAATAGAAAATGAAATGGTCTTACAAAACTTAACAAAAAAATATTAATATAATTTTTTTAATCTTTATCATTCTCACTATTCATATAATACAAATAATATAACCTTTCCCATAATTATATATAAAATAAAATATTTAAAATTTAACTTAAAAATTTCATTAACACAATTTAATTTATTACCCACTTATTATACGAGTCCCTTTAATTTAGAAGACAACACAACCTAAATGAGCAATAATATTTTTATGCATCTAAGTATCCCAATATCCAATGGAATCTATTTATTCCCAAAATTCATGGAAAGCTAGGTCTAATCTACCTTTTGCTTTTAAATGTACGGCATTTTAAAATATAGTATGAGTTAATATTGTGTATTTATTTTAAACAAATTAACAATAAATGCCTAAAATATTTCAATATCATATAAAAATGTATAAATTGAATTTATAAATTTTATTAAAAATAGAGATAATAATAGTTAATTATTTTTAAATATGAAGTATTAATTTACTTATATAAAACTATAAATGTTCAAATTGAATTTTTTCAAATCAATATAATATTTGATAAATAAAAAAATTAAAATTATTTATATTATAAAATATTTGAAGATTAATTAAAAATAACTATATATTAAATATGGGTTTTTTTTTTTAAAATCATAAATTATAATAAAAAATTAATATTATAATATATAGAAAAATTCCCTTTATAATATCAAAAATATAATAAATAAACTACTCAAAAATAATAAAAACTATTAATATGATAATATAATACTTATAATAATAATAAAATAATATTATAACAAATACCTATTTGAGAATTATCCATAATTAAGAAACCTTAATTTAAGAAGTTACAATTAAAAAAATATTTTTTAAAATTAAAACAAATTTAATATTAAAAAATATATTCCAAAATAATATATTTTTTAACTAGTATTATATATATATAATTTGTATGCATAAGATGATATTATAGTGTAGGGAAAAAATATAAAAAATAAACATATTATTTTTTCCTGAATATCTATTTTAATATTATATAATATTTTCTTTCACATCTTTTTTTACAATTCACTCTCATATAAAAAACAATGAGATAAAAAATATTAATAATTTTTTAAACAATTCTTTAACATCTATTTTCATTTATGTTCTTCACACAGTTGTTTTTTTAATATCCTCTGCCCCCCACCTCTAACCTTGTAATGCCCCAGGGGAATGTAAATATTGACTTTATTGTGGTTAAAACTGAATATGACATTGTTAACGGTTTTGGAATTTAATAATATTTTTATTATTTCTTTAGTAAGATAAGAAATGTTTTTCTTGGAAAAGATGCTGGCAACTTCTGGGGGAAGGTTGGGAGAAACCTAACTACCTCTCATTACTGGAAAGGTTTCCAGGGAAAAGAGGGGGGAAAAGTTAGTCTGCGCTGTAGGGACAGGAAGAGAAAAAAAAGAAAGAAGATGGCTAAGTCTAGTGAGGACCAGATAGCCAAGCACTAGGTGTAGAATTTCTTGCCGAGGACAGTGGTACTGCAAGAGAGCAGAGGGGAGAGATTTTGGTCCCGAAAGACGAATTTCAAGGTTGGGTGGCAGATTAGAAGCGAAAGACAAGAGAAATTTCCACTTCTGTAAGACTACGAGAATCACAACAATACAAGGACCAGAGGTGAGCAGTTCTATTGCAGTATTATTGGCACATCTAACACACAGGTACAGAAAATTGTAATTGTTGTGATTAAATAAGTCTGTGTCATTTAGGAAACTTAAGAATTGTAACAGAAACTTCTGTGTAGCTATGGCTCACAAAAGAAAGAAAGCAGTATTATAATAATAAAATTTACAAATAAAAAATGTTATCTGCGTGTTAAAGAAACAAGAAGGTGATTTACATGTAGGACCCTCGTAGGTTGAGGTAGCTATTAGCAGGGTGCCACTGTAGGAAAACCGTGGGGTTGTAAGGAAAATTGAACCATGTGAAACCCTTGTTGAGGACCGAGGAATTCCTCAGGGAAGGGCAAGATGAATTTCTTGGGCAAGCAATGTTTTCCCCATTGCTAAATTCTGGTGTGTAGGGAGTTGAAAACTGGAACAAACAGTAAAGCTTAATGTCCGGAAGCAATGTTTAAGGGCGTATATGCATTTCATGGAAATTTACACAGCTGTCAATGGTGAATGAAAACCCTAGGAACATTTTTTCCCTTAAGGTACCGGCAGAGGAGGGCTCTGGCGTTCCGAATTGGTAACCCCCTGAGTCATGCGAATAAGCATGGTGGGTAATTTATGTAGTTTTGATTATATAATGAGCAAGACAGAACAAACGAGGTGACGATAATTTTATTAGGTCATCTTTTTAATAAACAAGAACCATGTGATATTCAAGTAAATAGACGAGTGTAGCTAGAGATATGCTTCAATGAAAATGACAGTGGGTATGAAAGAAAGTCGTGGTGAAATCCTTTAATAATTCTGCTAATAGTATAAGACAAAGAATGAATGAAGCATAGGGCTGTAACATATATTTAGATCTTTGACAACTACTACAAGGAAAGCATGTAAAGATAGAGTTATTATACCCGCGCCAATCCTCTGGCATTGACCAGGTAAATAAAAAAAAGAATAAAGCAACGTTAGACAAAGTGGGTTCCATAAAAAACTCGTGACAACCCATAATGAAAGTAAGACGAGGAACCTTGACCGAGGCTGCTACAGCCGTGCACCTTCCATTCAATTAGGAAACATAATTCTAAGGAAAATTACTTGTTAACGTGCAACAAATGTAGGAGAACAAAAGCCAGTCCATATCCAACCCTTGAATCATATGCATAGACACACAGGAATTAATTCAAGAAAAAGTAGTAAATTTCCAATAGACTGATATCTCTCAGGTTAACCCTGGAGGATTAATATTGAAACATTGTTGTCCATTAAATAAACATAAACCTCGGGACGAAACCCTGGCAATGGTAATTCAAAATTACAATAAATAACCACTCTTCGAACTTCACGCTAAAGTCAAACCCTCTACACGAATAGTTGTATAGGGTTTCAACACTCCTACATCATACAGTCTATCAAATACATAAAAATTCTAAATATTGTGGGACTGTAAGCTAACTGGGAAAACCATTTCAGTTAACAGTTGAAACCAAAACTCTGTCCATGTTAGGCCCCTATACTACTAGTGTCACCCCTTATTGTTATTAGTACAAACCACTTATTATATTGATGTACCCATGTAGTGCCCATATTGTTACTATTGTGCCCATAGAAGCCCACTATTATTATTATTGTGCCCTTACATTATTATT
>APFE031484816.1:0-16518 GCA_000404065.3 Pinus taeda | reverse complement strand
ATCGAAGAATTGTTCATTTATGTAATGTAAAGGAGGTTGCCCCCTCGAAGAGGCTAAATTCTAAGGCGTGGATCTCTCATTTCTATCTTTTTGTGAGCTGGTTTCATAACAGTCCAATTTGCAACAAGACAAGCTTCGCTGGAACCTTCAATCTAGAGATAAACCCCTTACCCAGGATTTCAGTGGCGAGTCTAGTGAAACGCTCCTACACAACGGCAGTGCATAGCTCTGGAGTCTCGGTGAAGGGTCCCTACCAATAGAGACCTGAGCAACCATTAGTTAATGGTGTTAGGAAAATGCTTGACCAGAAGAGCATTATGTCAAGAAATTCCAATCATTGAAAACAAACTCACCTGAGCTTTGCCAAATAGCACCGACGCCATAACCTAGTTCTAAGAGCGCTAACGCATGCAAGGCCCCGGAGCCATAGCAGAGCGGGACGCGGAGGACAAGCAGTGGAAAAATGGAGTTGGCGCCAAAGTGTTGAAACAACATAACAAAACGTATTATAGTTGATTCAACCCAGAAAGGAACCTGAGCCGTAGATCTCCAAAACTCCATGACCACCGTCGATGGGGTAGCAAGCCCGAGAATAGAAACTGCGAGAAACAAGCCTGATCGTGCCACGCATAGGGCAGTGCCATAAGAAACCACGCATAATCCAAAGCATAGACCAAGCGTACATATGATCAAATGCGCAATTAATAGAAATTTCCAGATGCCCCTCCATATTATCCCTTTGCAAATAGCGAGGAGGTGGGAGTTTTCCCAAGGTGACAAGCAGTTAATGAAACCTAAGAGGATAGGACCAAACCTTTTACTATCACCGGAAAGTAACGAAATGATTGACAGATAAATGACATGGAAGGCCTGAAATAGTAAAGTGTCGAGACATGTTACAAGGTGATGTGTCATAAGAACCATTCCATATGTTGGTAATACCATTTAAAAAAAAAATTATGATGGAGACATTACAATTGGTATCAGAGCCCAGTTACGAAACTGAGGCCTCTGGGAGTTGAAATTGAAATTGAAATTGAAATTTGAAATTGCAATTGAAACAGAAAATAACTCATACAATTTATTTTCATCCCTATTTGAGCAATTCCAAAAAAAAAAAGGTAGTTAGTGTGTTGATTTACTTTTGTCATGTTAAAGACAGGAAACCAGAAGACTAACAATATGAGAAGAGGGGACAGTGCATCACGCAGGTTTGCAATGGGTTAGGGACCTGTACCTGGCCCTGAGAGTAATCCCGAGCTATGTTTATAGATCGGGGAGGAGGCTCGCAATACAAATCAGGCTATTTTGGAGACATTGCAGGAATTGAAAAATGAAATGGCCCGATTACGCGAAGATAATGCACAACTAACTATGGAGGAAGAGAGAATTATAAAAGCCTGTCCGACAAATAGAACCAGCCGCTAGCTAATCCTAGTGTGAAGTAGCCAAGAATTTCAGAAGAGCAGAATCACCAGACAGAACCTAAAGGGTCAGAAGAGAGGGAGGAACAATCTAATAATGCATCTGAACAACAGACTTCAAAGGGGCAATGGATAGAGTTGCAAGGGGAATTCTGTAAGATTAAACCGCCACACTTTGACGGGGAACAGGAGGAAGTAGCTGAGGCATGGTTGATTAATATGAACAAATATTTGTAGCTATATGAATACGATCACAATCTTAAGGCACAGTTGGCCATTTTCCAACTGTAGGGAAAAGCCACCCTGTGGTGGGAAGAAGTTAAGATCGTAAAGGGAGTAAGCGAACAGACCATAACTTGGGAGAAATTTCAAAGGTACTTTAAGGAAAGATACCTGACCGAGCATTTTTATGAAGAAAAGGCAAGGGAATTCCATGACTTGCGGTTGGGACAACAGACCATGGACGAATTTATCACCTGTTTTACTTCCTTGCTTCGTTATGTGCCTTATATTAGAAAGGAAAAAACTAAGGTGCAAAGGTTTGTTAGTAGTTTACCTCTGTATATGCGGGAAAGGATTGAGTTTGACAATCCAAAGATAGTGGACGAAGCAATACGTAAAGCCAGGATTTGTTACCAGCGGAGTAAACAAAAGGGAGAAATCCTAGGTAAAAGATCGAATGATAAGAGAAGTAATAAATCGGTTGGAAACAATAAAGGGAATCGAAGGAGTGGTAGCAAGGGAGTTGGCAAGGGGCAGAACAGAATTGTACAGAAAAAATCATTTAGGTCCAAGCCAACCAATGAGTCCAGAGTCGGCGAACAGCCTGCAAAGTTGGACAGCGAAGGGACAACAAGACCTCTAGTGCAGTGTTGGGGTTGTGGAGGGCCTCACTACGTCAAAAACTATCTGTAGCAAAAGGGAACTGAACAGTTATCCCAAATCCATGAAGCATTGACAGTCAGCGACATAGGACATAGTCTACCAAGGATTAATGCAGCCCTCGACGATTGTGAGGCGGAGTAACAGCCGACCATGGTGGAATTCGAAGGTAAAATATCAAACCTTACTGTCGCTGTTTTAATTGATCCTGGAGCTACATTAAGTTATTTTAGTCCTAAGGTTGTAGAACATTGTAAACTGCAACCTGTTAAATTCAAGAATCCGTGGCTAGTACAGCTGGCTACAGGGGCAAAGAGGCGAGTGCTTGCAAAAGTCAATAACTGCTCTTTAAAGATAGCAGGGCAGCCAGTGATGGAAGATTTAAATGTGCTTCCCCTTGGTTCATATGATGTTCTGATCGGTATGGACTGGTTAGAAAAGCACTGGTCATTGGTCAACTACAAAAGAAAGACTATTTATTATAGGGATGAACTTGGAGCAAGGCAAGAGATGCAAGGAATTAAGTGGCTAGTACAGGTTCAGCCAATAACTGCATCTCAGTGAGCGAAATGCATCAAAAAGGGGTTTCAGATTCATGCCATCCAAGTAGGCTATGCTAACTCGAAAGATAAAACAGCCACGTTGGATAACATCCCTGTGATACAAGAATTTGCGGATGTGTTTCCAGAAGATATTCTCGGACTGCCGCCTAAGAGGGATATAGACTTTACCATCGAATTGGTATCAGGGGCAGCACCGGTATCTCAAGTGCCCTATAGAATGAGTGTACCTCAGTTGACAGAGTTAAAAATGCAGCTACAGGAACTGTTGGAAAAAAACTATATTCGCCCCAATGTGTCTCCATGGGGAGCTACAATATTATTTGTTAAGAAAAAAAGACGAGACCCTTCGCATGTGTATAGATTATCGTCAGCTGAACAAACTGACAATAAAAAATAAGTATCCTCTACCCTAGATTGATGAACTTTTCGATCAAGTGAAATATGAAACAATATTCTCCAAGATCGATTTGCAATCAGGTTATCACCAAATCAGGATTAAGGAAGAAGATATAGCTAAAACAGCTTCTAGAACAAAGTATGGACATTACGAGTTTGTGGTGCTACCCTTTGGGTTAACTAACGCCCCCGCAACTTTCATGTGCTTGATGAACAGCATATTTCATCAATATTGGATAGATTTGTGCTGATATTTATTGATGATATATTGATATATTCCCGCACTATGGAAGAATACAAGAAGCACCTCAGATTGGTGCTGCAAACTCTCTGAGAACACCAGTTATATGCCAAGTTTAGCAAGTGCGACTTCTTCAAGGAAGAAATACAGTATCTGGGCCATATAAACACAAAGGAAGGGATTGCGGTGGACCCTGAAAAGATAAGGACCATAATGGAGTGGCCCGTACCGAAAGATGTAGCAGACATCAGGTCCTTTATGGGATTAGCCGGTTATTACAGACGATTTGTAGAAGGCTTCTAAAGAGTATTGTATCCTATCACCTCCCTACAGAAAAAAAGGAAGAGCATTCAAATGGACCCCGGAATGTCAAAGAAGTTTTGAGCAGCTTAAGCATCTGCTCACCACCGCACCCATTTTGAGCATAGTTGATCCTAATAAGGACTATGTGGTGTGCACTGACACAAGCAAGGAAGGTGTGGGAGGTGTATTGATGCAAGCAAGGAAAGTAATTGCTTACGAGTTAAGGAAACTAAAAGAGCATGAGCAGAAATATTCCGCTTATGACTTAGAGTTGGGAGCTGTCATACACACCTTGAAGATGTGGCGACATTATCTTATGGGAAGGAAATTTTTGTTACTGACAGACCACCATAGTCTGACCAATTATTTTAGCTAGCCCACTTTAAACGCTAGGTAAGTGTGGTGGGTAGATTTCCTAAGTGGTTTTGACTTTGAAATCAAACATCTGAAGGGGAAAGAAAACAGGGTGGCAGACGCTTTAAGTCGAAAAGTACAATGTTTGTATGAAATTTCCTTTAGTGAATGGAAAAGCCCCTTCAAGGAAATGATAAAAAAGGCAGCAGAACAAGATACTGTATACCAGCAAATAAAATAGCAAGTACAACAGTCTACTAGCGAGAAGAATCAACAACGATATGAGATGGATGATGCTGGAATGTTGTACTACAAAAAAAGGCTCTATGTACCTAATCAAAACAACATTAAAAATCTGATTCTGGACGAATTTCACATCAGTCACTATGTTGGACACCCAGGATATCAGAAAATGATCACTGCGCTTCGAAAAGAATAGTACTGGTCGGGAATGGAGAAGAATGTGGCTAAGTATCTGGCATGGTGCTTGGAATGCCAACAAATTAAGGCGAAGCATCAACATCCAATGGGGTTATTGCAACCATTATCCACTCCGGAATGGAAGTGGGAAACCATTTCCATGGATTTTATAACAAGGCTGCCTAAGAGAAAGAAGAATAACGATTCTATCTTGGTGGTGGTGGAAAAATTTAATAAAGAAGCACATTTTATACATGTGCAATCCACCTCTAGAGTTGTACAGATTGTCTGTATCTTCATGCAAAATGTGTTTAAATTGCATGGACTCCCAAAGATGATAATTTCATATCGTGACGTGAAATTCACGTCGGTCTTTTGGAATACATTATTTGCAGAATTAGGGACACAACTGAACTTCAGTATAGCTTATCACCCCTAGACCGACAGACAAATAGAGCGGGTGAACCAAGTGGTAGAAGACATGTTAAGGGCATATGTAATGCAATAACCAACTTAGTGGGAGGAGTATTTGCACTCGGTTGAGTTTGCATACAATAACGAATATCATACTTCATTACAAATGAGCCCCTTTGAGGTTTTGTATGGACGGAAGTGCCGCACACCCTCAAGCTGGGGTGGACCTGAAGACAAATTAAGGTTAGGGCCAGAAATGCTTAGGAAATGGAGGAAATGGTCAAAAGGGTGCGCTCTAATTTAAAAGCTGCTCAGGATAGGCAAAAGAACTTTGCTGATGAAAGAGGAGGTTTAAAGAATACCAAGTTGGTGACTATGTTTATGTGATAATTCAGGCAAGGAGGAGTACACTGCAATGGAGCGGGTGTGCCAAGTTGGCACCCCGATATTGTGGACCATTCCAAGTCTGCGAAAGAATTGGGCCGGTGGCTTACCAGCTCGCTGTGCCAAGTCACATCTGGGTCCGCAATGTCTTCCATGTCTCTGTGTTAAAAAAATACATTTATGATCCTAAACATGTGATCAGGTGGCATGATATACAGGTGAGGATTATTTCCAGTAGACTAGCCTAAAAGTTTTCTTTAAAAGAAACTGATTTAGAATATTACATGTTGCAGGTCGAACCGGAAGGAGAAGTCTTGGTCAAGCCGTTGAGCATCCTCGACCGGAGAGAAGTACAGCTGCGGAAGCGAGCTATTACCCAAGTTAAAGTGCAATGGCAACACTTTGGGCTTGATGAGGCCACCTGGGAAGATGAAGATCTCATGAAGAAGGCTTAGCCGGAGTTGTTCTTGGTCAACGGACATTGGGACGATGTCCAATTTTAGGAGGGGGAGATGTAATGCCCCAGGGGAATGTAAATATTGACTTTACTGTGGTTAAAACTGAATATGACATTGTTAACGGTTTTGGAATTTAATAATATTTTTATTATTCCTTTAATAAGATAAGAAATGTTTTTATTGGAAAATATGTTGGCAACTTCTGGGGGGAAGTTGGGAGAAACGATTGCAGTGAACTGCAACCCTAACTACCTCTCATAACTGGAAAGGGTGGGAAAAAGAGGGGAAAAAGTTAGTCTGTGTTGTAGGGACAGGCAGAGAAAAAAAAAGAAAGAAGATGGGTAAGTCTAGTGAGGACCAGATAGCCAAGCACTAGGTGCAGAATTTCTTGCCGAGGACAGTGGTCCTGCAAGAGAGCACGGGGGAGAGATTCTGGTCTCAAAAGACGAATCTCAAGGTTGGGTGGCTGATTAGAAGCGACAAACAAGAGAAAGTTCCACTTCTGTAAGACTGCGGGAATCACCACAATACAGGGAGCATAGGTGAGCAGTTCTGTTGCAGTATTATTGGCACATCTAACAGACATGTACGGAAAATTCTAACTGTCGTGATTAAATAAGTCTGTGTCATTTAGGAAACTTAAGAATTGTAACAAAAACTTCTGTGTATCTATGACTCACAAAAGAAAGAAAGCAATATTATAATAATAACATTTACAAATTAAAAATGTTATCTGCATGTTAAAGAAACAAGAAGGTGATTTACACTTAGGACCCTTGTAGGTTGAGGTAGCTGTTAGCAGGGTGTCACTGTAGGAAAACCGTGGGGTTGTAAGGAAAATTGAACCATTCGAAACCCCTGTTGAGGACCGAGGAATTCCTGAGGGAAGGGTAAGATGAATTTCTTGGGCAAGCAATGTTTTCCCCATTGCTAAATTCTGGTGTGTAGGGAGTTGAAAACTAGAACAAACGGTAAAGCTTCCCGGAAGGAATGTTTAAGGGCGTATATGCATTTCATGGAAATTTACACAGGTGTCAATGGTGCATGAAAACCCTAGGAACATTTTTTTTTCCTTAAGGTACCGGTAGAGGAGGGTTCTAGCATGCCGAATTGGTAACCCCCTGAGTCATGCGAATAAGCATGGTGGGTAATTTGTGTAGTTTTGATTATATAATGAGAAAGACAGAACAAACAAGGTGACGATAATTTTATTAGGTCATCTTTTTAATAAACAATAACCATGCGATATTCAAGTAAATAGACGAGTTCAGCTAGAGATATGCTCAGAACATTTCCATGAAAATGACAGTGGGAATCAATGAAAGCCGTGTTGAAACCCTTTAATAATTCTGCTAACAATATAAGACAAAGAATGAATGAAGCATAGGGTTGTAACATATATTTAGATCTCTGACAACTGCTACAAGGAAAACATGTAAAGATAGAGTTATTATACCTGCGCCAATCCTCTGGCATCGACTAATTAAATAAAAAAAAAGAATAAAGCAACGTCAGATAGAGTGGGTTCCGTAAAAAACCCGTGACAACCCATAATGAAAGTAAGACGAGGAACCTTGAACGAGGCTGCTACAGTCGCGCACCTTCCATTCAATTAGGAAACATAATTCTAAGGAAAATTACTTATTAATGTGCAACAAATGTAGGAGAACAAAAGCCAATCCATATCCAACCCTTGAATCATATGCATAGACACATAGGAATTAATTCAAGAAAAAGCAGTAAATTTCCAATAGACTGATATCTCTCAGGTTAACCCTAGAGGATTAATACTGAAACACTGTTGTCCATTAAATAAACAAAATCCTCAGGACGAAACCCTGGCAATGGTATTTCAAAATTACAATAAATATCCACTGTTCAGACTTCACACTGGAGTCAAACCCTCTACACGAATAGTCGTATAGGGTTTCAACACTCCTACAACATACAGTCTATCAAATACATAAAAATTCTAAATATTGTGGGACTATAAGCTAACTGGGAAAACCATTTCAATTAACAGTAGAAACCAAAGCTCTGTCCAATTTGCAGCAAGACAAGCTTCACTGGAACCTTCAATCTGGAGAAAACCCCTTACCCAGGATTTTGGTGGCGAGTCTGGTGAAACGCTCCCACACAATAATAATGCATAGCTTCGGAGTCCTGATGAAGGGTCCTTGCCAATGGAGACCTGAGCAACCATTAGTTAATGGTGTTAGGAAAACGCTTGACCAGAAGAGCATTATGTCAGGAAATTCTAATCATTGAAAACAAACTCACCTGAGCTTTGCCAAACAGCGCCGATGCCATAACCTAGTTCTAAGAGCACTAACGCATGCAAAGCCCCAGAGCGATAGTAGAGCGTGAAGCGGTGGGCAAGCAGCAGGAAAATGGAGCTGGCGCCAAAGTGTGGAAACAACATAACCAAACATATTATAGTTGATTCAACCCAGAAAGGAACCTGAGACGTAGATCTCCAAAACTCCATGACCACCATCGATGGGGTAGCAAGCCCGAGAATAGAATCTGTGAGAAATGAGCCTTCTCGTGCCACGCATAGGGCAGAGCCATAAGAAACCACGCAGAATCCAAAGCACAGATCAAGCATACAGATAATCAAATGCGCAATTAATAGAAATTCCCAGATGCCCCTCCATATTATCCCTTTGCAAATCACGAGGAGGTGGGAGTTTTCCCAAGGTGACAAGCAGTTAATGAAACCTGAGTGGATAGGACCAAACCTCTTATTGTCGCCGGAAAGTAACAAAATCATTGACGGATAAATGACATGGAAGGCCTGAAACAATAAAGTGCCGAGACATGTTACAAGGTGACGTGTCATAAGAACCATTCCATACGTTGGTAATACCATGTAATTTTTTTTTTATGATGGAGACATTACAAACCCATTCAAACCCTTATCTCCATAGTAAAGTGGGAACATATATTAGTGACATGTTTTCTTTAATATCTTCCCATCCTTTCTGAAATCTTACAAAGAACACCCAAAACATTTGGACATATGACACACTCTTATCTTTATCTGTATTATATATATAACACATTCATATCTTCATCTTTATTATATGCGCCAAAATACTTGCATATTACACGAATGAAACAAATCATATATATTTTTCAATCACATATATATATAATATACCTTCTTAATAATGTAAATTTAAAAATAAAAACAAAAAATATTATAAAATGGTTTTATAAATAATTAAAGAATAAATTATTAAGGTTGAAATAATTATATTGTATTAATAATTGTAGGTGTAAATCTAAATCTAATTTTTTTTATTTATAATTATATAATAGCATTTGCACCAGATGTTGCAAAGGAAATGCCGTAAGGCATAAATTGAAGAACACAAATACAATAAAAGAATACTTTGATAAAGAATAAGAATATATTGAACACTCAAATCAATGCCCCATTAACTGGAACCACTTAGTAGACATATCTATCAACATTAGGATTAGACACAATGATCAAGAAATTTCCCATATACAAACAACACCTTCCACAGCAACCTTTTGTCACATCCACATTTTAAAAAATGCCTTGGAACGTGATTGGAATCTCCCATATTTCCTTCTTCATTATGTAGATAAATCTTCCATATTGCTATTTTCATCATGAATATTGCTAGTTCATTGTTGTAAAGTGTTAGTGTGTTAAATTCAATACTATAAGTTCGACAAGCGAGAAACATTCCTCAATTAGCATAATATGCATTTTTCTCTCAACCATGCATAAAATGAATTGTTAAAGAACAAGATATCATTTTAGTTTTGTATTCTAGGAATACACTAAAGCTTTAGGAAGCTTGATAAAATAGTTGTATACAATAAAGGATTATTGAAGAATTTGAAAAGGATGACTAAAGAATTTGAGAAGGAACAATTGTGTACATTAAGAGATCAACTAAAGAATTAAAATTTGAACATTAGATGAAATGAGTATTTAAATTAGAACTTCTCATAAAAAATTCTTAACTTGTGAGGTAGGATATCAAATTTCAACCCTACATAGAATGACATTGTTTAATAATAAAAAACCATTTTAGTTTTCCAACCCAGGAACATATTAAGGTTCTTAGTAAGCTTATAAAACAATTATGTACTTTAAGAGATCCTTGAAGAATTTGAGAAGGACAAAAAGAGCAAGTTGTTCCACATAAATGTCAATTACTTTATGTATAGAGTTTCCAACATGATAGGAAACATGTATGTATAGAGTTTCTCTTTTGTGGTTTCTTCAATTATTTCTAGGATTAGCTCTCAAAATAACTAAACTATTGTAACAAATTTACTTCAAAAGAATTGAATAAGAAACACAATAATTCACAAAAATACAATCACAACACACATAAACACATTGAATTGTTTATTCCATCTAGTTCAATGTGAATTTAGACATGGAGGTTTTCGACTAAAGATAAATATACTATTCCATTGAGACTTCAAGCCAACAACAACTTAACTCCACATTCTATTCTAGGAGAAAATCTTGTTGGAGAGAATCTCTCATATCCAACTAAGATTCAACAACCTCCACAATAATAGACAAGGCATATATGTGTAGATAATGAGGAATACTCATTAGGCACACCAACAATGACTATTGAAAAATAATAAACCAGCTAGCGAGCACTAGAGTCATATTTTCTAAGAAAACCAAGATTGTCATTCAATATTTCATAATTTAAGCTGTCGTGATTTTGCTTGTGACAAACATGAAGCACAGAAGCTCCTATTTTGAAGTATACGACTCATAAAGTTTGTTTCAAATATCACTTTAAGACTAGGATGCCTCTAGAATAAAAAAATATAATATTGAACAATTTGTAAGGGTCCAAAGAACAATTTGGAGATAGCTAGTGAAATTTTAGAAAATTCCAATATGGTGATGATGATAAAGATAATGAAAAAAAGAACATCCATTAACACTTATATGATCTATCCTAACTTACCAAAAAAAAAAAAAAACAATTGAGATTTTTTAATACATTGTTTCCTACCATAAACATCATATATTAAATGCTATAAAAGCATTTTTGGAAGTGAATATAAACATAAATATCAAATTTGTATAAGAAAATCATGCCTAAAATATACCGCATTGTTTTCATAAAATTGAGTTTCAATTCTTGGTTCTATGAGACGTTCATAGGAGTGTAGGTGTTGAGTAGAATTTGAGATTCAAGTATTGATTCCCCGCTTTCCCGCCTCTGCAGAAAACTCTTGTACCAATGAGAAAATAGCTTGGGATAACACTTCAAATTGTCATTGAAGTCCACATAATGAAGAACAAAACGCCAAGTGTAACTACTCAAAACTTCAAAGTCATTTAAGTCCACATAATGAAGACCAAAACACCAAGTGTAACCACTCAAAACTTCAAAGTCATCTAGGAAAGACCATACAAAGTATCCACAGATGTCTAACCCATTCCTGCCACAATGAATAAATGTTTTATGTCTGAGAGATATTCATCATTTCACAAATTCCTGCCACAATGAATAAACGTTTTATGTTTCAAAAATGGTATACCTTATTGCTGCAAGCACATACTAAAGGACCTCTTGATGGAGATCCATCCTGAATTGGTCATTCAAAGCCTCAGAAAGAGGAATAGAAGAATTATTAGGCTCTGAAAATCCTGTCTAGACATGAAGGCTGATATTGTAAGTCCAAAATAGATAATTAGATGGTTAATGATCAAAAAGTTTAGCACCAATCTGCGTATATTTTCTTGAACCTGCATAAATCTTAAGTGTACAGAGAGCTCTCATTGAGGACCTAAAAACCTAACTTGTGGTAGAGGAATAACATAAGAAGAGTGCCCACCATTTTCATGCACAATAATAAGAATATTATGGGAACGGGCCTCAATATATTCAAGCACTACCTGCATGCTTTGTGGTACAACTGGCATACCCAAAAATGATCTCTGCCACAAATTTCAACATGAGGTAAATATTTTTTTTTTCAGGATATAAACATACTTAGAACATACTGTTTAAAATTTATAAAAATTTTAGTCGAATTTTTGGATTCTATTTGTCTCTCAGTTTAGAGTTATGTTTCTAAAATAAGGCATAGTTTAAATCCAAAATTTCTATCGAACTTTAAAAATCTACATACTCATATTTATAAAAAGCTCCTGCTAAAAAGAAAAAGAAAACATATGATTATAATAGGACATGTGATTCTTCAAAATCTTTTTACATCGATGCTGATGGGAATTCCATCTCATTCCACTGCATTGATCAAGCAGTATAGAACAACCATAAAATGTTCTTAATACCAATGTTCTTGCAATGTATCACTTCTGAATTTAAAATAACATAAAACTTCAACGGATCAAAACCATTTTCCTTTATGATTTCAAGACAGTAATGTTATTCTTCATAGATTTAAGGAGGTCAAGTTGAAAGGCTGTTAGAATATGAGATTTATTGAGTTAAATCTATTTGTTAGAATGACTCTCGTACCTACAGTTCCAATGGACATATCTTGAGCATAGTCTCTTGACATAAGTTCACCTTTTCTTGGAACATCAAAACAATACCTGGTAACATAGTGATTGACACCAATGAAGTCCAATGACCCTTGTAACTTTTGAGCCTGTTCCTTTGTAAATGAAGGTAACCGAGAACCCACTATATTCCTCATGCTCCCTGGATAGTCTCCAGAAACAAATGGGTCTAAAAGCCTGGATTTTGGAAAACGAAATTAATTCAGGGTGGTTGTCTACCCTCAACCAAAAAAACATACACCAATTTTCATCCACTTCAACAATATAGCTATTAATTATTTGAATCACTACGAAAACCCCAACTAAAAAGGAGGAGAAATAACAATTGGTGAGACTGCTCTATGGTACTCAAGGTTCTGAAACATAAGTTAACTTGAAAAATCATTGTTAAAGAAATCACTCACCAGCCCACCATAAAATTATTTTCTCTTCGAGTAGTAGTCACATCTGTGGATTTATTGGTAAGAGGTATCATCCAATGTACTAAAATTACCTCGAAAACCCCAACTGAAAAAGAGGAGAAATAACAATTGGTGAGACTGCTCTATGGCACTCAAGGTTCTGGAAACATAAGTTAACTTGAAAATTCATTGTTAAAGAAATCACTCACCATAAAATAATTTTCTCTTTGAGTAGCAGCCACATCTGTGGATTTATTGGTAAGAGGTACCATCCAATGTACTAAAATCACTAATTCAATCCAACCCTTTTGCTTTTCTTGCATTCATCGAGAAATTTATAAAATCTCATAGAATGAATGGATATGAACATAGATCAAAGAGGAAAAGAACCCGATAGGTTTTCTTGTACAGCTCCACAACAGCTATATGTGATAGCAAAACATGGTGACCAACAATATATGGCTCAACAGTTGAGTTTCCAGCAGTACAATTTCCAAATGGTTGGGAACATATTTGAGGTGGGAAAACGCTGTCATCATATCCTGCAGTGCCAAAAACATTGGGCTCATTGAAAGTGGACCAATATTTCACTCGATCACCAAACTCTCTGAAACACACATCTGCATAACCTTTAAAATCCTCCCTGCATAAGATTGAAGTATATTAGAGAACTCTTCTTCTCTAACCATAAGATTATTAATGCACCGATAAATTGATGGTTTGACTTGTGTGTCAACCCACATGGGAAGAAAAACAAGAACATGAGATAACATAAGATGTTTACATAATCTATGGATTTAAGAAACCTCCATAGGAATCTTACAGAGCTTGGGGCAGATCAAAGTGGTATAATGTCACATGTGGTTGAATGCCTGAGACATGCATTGTGAAACGATTAACAGTTTTGAGGATGATAGTCACAGAATAAAAACAAAGTAGAAAGACAAGTTTGTTAATAAATACTACCATGGGACAAAATCTCATTTATGAGGTTAGTATAGTACTCAACGCCTTTTGGGTTGATGGGTCCTTCGCCATCTGCATCAATATATGTGAAATAGTTATTTCCTACCATTGTCCATTAGGTGTTTACTAAAATCTCACAATTAAACATGTGGTCAGAGCTCAAACAGAAATATACCAGGATTAAGCCTAGGCCATGAGATTGAAAATCTAAAGGCATCTACTCCCATCGTAGACATTAGATCAATATCCTCCTTCAAAACCCACATGAAATTTTGCATCAGGTTGATACCCAAATCATCTAGGAGTTTAACTATTGATACATTAGTATGAAAACAACAATAATGGGGTTGGACATGCACATAAAGCTTGAGGATGGCTTATAAGTAGCCACTGCATATAGGTTGTCCTAGTGACATTTATTGTTCTTAGATTTGTAGATAATAATACCTTGTAACGATGGTATTGATCAACAGCTACATCTCCCTTACCTCCATCCACAGTAATCCCTGACAATACAGTTAAAACAAACAACAGCTCACGTCCAGCCTTGGCCTTGAAAGTCCCAAAGTAAAGTAAGGAACTGGGTAGAATGCAAATGAAGGGATGAATGAAGATATGTGATGAAATAGACCTTCCCTATGAGTGAAAGTGTCAAAGATGCTTGGCTTCCGGCCATCTTTTGCTACAGCTCCTTCATACTGCAGAAAACCAATTGTTGTTTTGCAAAGAAACACGCTGGACAGTATTCCATATGGGCACAAATTGGAATTGACTAACAGAGACCAATTAACATTTCACATTTGTAGCTTTGCTAAATGTTTATGTTCTATAAATACTGATAAAATGATAACCTTACAGAAAAAGAAGACATCACTTTGTAGGGTGTGTTATTTGTATTTACACAATTGATTTTTTTATTCAATCATCTATGTTATTCTCTATGCTTTTGTTGGGTTCCTTCATCACCACCATCATTGGGAAATTCATTTCCCTCTTGAAGTATGAAACGAGTAGCAATTCCCAATTGATCGCGCACTACCACTACAAAGAAGCTAGCAATCCTAATATACAAATCACACCAGCCATCCTATCAAGCAATCCATGTAGTTCTCAATCTATAGCTTTGATAACCCAAAACTCAAATCTTTTATATCTAATATACACAAAAATTTTCACACTAATATGTCTGGATCTCATTCTAAGATCTTTATAGATCTGATACAGAGGTAAACCAGATTTTTCATACCATGACAAGCAATATTAGCAAGTCTTGGAGACTTTCTTATGTAATGTCTCCTCCTTATTTGATATTGTTGCTTTAGTATGGTTTGATACAAAAACTTAATTGTAGATATGGGTCTCCTGATCTCTTGCAAACATTCTGATCTTATGATTTTTATAGCTATGCATCCCATGAATACTATGGAGATTTTAACTGCAAACCTTCTGATTGAATATATGAATATTATCATACAAGTTTTTGCTCTTATGTAGAGATTGGAAGTATAAGCCTTCTCATCTTTAGGAAGGCTTTTGTATGAACAACTTGTCTACTCCTCTATAAACAATAATATACCATAGTGAAATGCTACAATGGTCTGATAAATAAAGGCCTAAAGCCATAAACAGTTTCTTTGCACCTGATACACTGATTGTATATACCTATTGCTATACACAGAATATAGTAAGCTGCTATTGTTCATTCCATGCACAAATTATGACAATTTTCATGTATACCATAGAAACTATTATACATATCAATTGTAGAAAGAACAATCTTTTGAGTTAGTATCCAGAAAATTTTGACGTATACCAATCTTAGTCCTGTTGAAAAGAATTCAAAATCTCTTAGATGAGTAGTTGCTTAGGTGGTCCAACGCATGTTCTGAATGTGGGGAAGTCTAAAATTCTATTGACTGTCATTCAATGCACTTAGCAAGTTTTGCTTTTGGAAAGTTTGATTGTGCTGCATTGAATTAAGCAAGGCTGAAACATTATTGTTGATGTTGTAGCTGTAGCTGTTCAAATTGCTTCATATGTTTTCATAACAGTGAGGTCAAATAGTCTTCACATAATCTTCGTAGCATTAGGACTGACATGGTTTAATCAATGGATAAATACCTCTAAAGGCATCCCTGCCAAGTTCAAGGGCACAGTCTGCCAAGCATTTTTTGCTGCTCTCTCATCCTTGCACTGTTGTCAATGCTTCTAGAATAGAAGAAATAATTCAAAATTCATCCTCAAATTTTGAAAAAACCATTATTAATAAAATACACCTAAGAGACCATAACAAAATCCATGTAGCTGATGGTTGAATTTACTTTTGCACCATTTCGAACAGTGATATTGGCAAGCCCTGTTTCTCTCGATTGTTGTGCAATGAGGGATCTAACTTTGCTACCACCTAACCATGGATGCAGAGAATCTAATCAAGATAAATGCTCAGATTCTTCATTTTACTGTCCAATACCCACTACTCACAAATCTACCACCGAATTTTCCAGACTAAGGAATAATTGAAATTCTCGGCTTAAAGAAAGGCAGATGCTGAATGGTTGACCTCTTTCTCAATGATTACTGGTGCTCCATATTCGTAAGTCACCTAATATCAGATAAAAAAGAAAAAAGAAAAACACTGAACATAAATTATAGGGATGGAGGATGTATATCACTTCACATCGTTGCATGAAATTTTTAAACTCAAATAAATTCCCCATTTATTGAGGCAATCTTATTTGTAACCAATAATCAGAGGGATAGAC